>JBAGKK010479806.1:0-17181 GCA_037177015.1 Euceroptres primus
CACAATATAAATAAATAATAGCTTATTTTCTCGAGAAAAAGATTTTATACAACTTTACCTCATTCAATTTTTAAATACCAATAATTTAGGATCGAGAATAGTTATTTGTTTATAAAATTTAGGATCAAGGATAGTTATTTGTTTATAAAATTTAGGATCGAGAATAGTTATTTGTTTATAAAATTTTTTGTTTGAAAAATTATTTTTTGATCATTTCAGCCAATAAAAAATTTATTTTTTAAAATTGGATAAGGTCAAGTTGTAAAGCATATTGCTCTCGAAAGAATAAGCTTTTATTCATTAAAATCTACTTATTGTAAAAAATTTGGTAAGAAGCGAGAAGAAGAAAATAACGGTCAAAAATAAAATTTTTTAAATAAATAATTTTTGTACGTTTTAATTTTTTTATGAAAAACAATGCTTTTTATTTTTAACAATATCATCAATAATAAGATTGCAATTCTTGAAAGCATATAATTGTTTTCATGAGACCTGTGTTTTCGTGCGCATAATACCTTTAAAAAAAATTGTATATTATTTCTAATTGTAATTAGAAAAGCATATAATGTTTTCATGAGACCTGTTTTTTCGTGCGCATAATACCTTAAAAAAATTGTATATTATTTCTAATTGTAATTAGAAAAAAATGTAGACAAGTTATAAGAAGAGACCTGTTTTAATCGAAACATTTATAACAATTATTACGCATCTTACACAGAGTTACGTGGTTGTTAACTTTAGGTAAAAAAAATCTTTGGAGATTGATTGAACATTTTCTTATTAATTCTATGTAACAGGAACAAAATGATATCACAGTGTAAGTTGGACAAAATTTAATGATGATGATGATGATGGTGATCGTGATGCTTATGATGATGATCATGATGATCATGATGTTTATGATGATGGTCATGGTGGTCATGGTGCTTATGATGATGATCATGATGCTTATGGTGATGGTCGTGGTGGTCATGATGTTTATGATGATGATCGTGGTGTTTGTGATGGTGGTCATGATGGTGGTCGTGGTGTTTATGGTGATGATCGTGGTGTTTGTGATGATGATCATGGTGCTTATGGTGATGATCATGATGTTTATGATGGTGATCATGATCTTTATGGTGATGATCATGATGCTTATGGTGATGATCATGATGCTTATGGTGATGATCATGATGCTTATGGTGGTGGTCATGATGTTTATGGTGATGATCATGGTGTTTGTGATGATGATCATGATGGTGGTCATGGTGTTTATGATGATGATCGTGATGTTTGGGATGGTGGTGATCATGATGATGTTTATGATGATGGTCGTGGTGTTTATGATGGTGATCATGATGTTTATGATGGTGGTCGTGGTGTTTATGATGGTGATCATGATGTTTATGATGGTGGTCGTGGTGTTTATGATGATGATCATGGTGTTTATGGTGATGGTCATGATGGTCGTGATGGTGAGGATCATGATGATGATCATCGAAGATACTTGCAAAGTTATCAATTCCCCCAGAGTTGAATATATTCGATAGAAAACTTCCATGATCTCCTGCATCGTATTTCACGGGACTAATATTATCGCCTGAATCAGAGAAACTAAATTCCACCGCTGCATCGTTTCCTAAACAGATAAATTCAATATTAAATCTCTATGTTGGAAGCAGGTCGTTAATATTACAGCAATAAACCTTGATAATCAATAGTTAATGGACCACATTGAAAGATAACATGCCATGGCGTTTATACTCACCTACCTGTTTGCTATAATAATAACTATTACATAATATGTAATATATACATATATATAATAATTTATATAATATATATAATAATAACTTTTTTGCATTAAAGATTTTATGCTCACCATCTGTAAGATCATATTTCGGTTGTGTGTCAAAATTAGCATCTGCTCCATATCCTTTTAAAATCACTGTAACATCCTCTTCCACAGTAGGTCCATGATATTGTTGAAGTGAGAACCCCTCTTGCGTTGCTCCATTTTTTAGAAGAGTTGTCAAAAAAAGTAAGGATAAAAGCTGAAATTTTATTACAAAATTTATTCCTTTATTATTTTCTGATGCAGATAAACAGAAGCTAAGCTTAATACTAAATTAGAATAATTTTAAAAAAAATCAATTTCTAAGTCTTCTCTGAAACATGACACAGACGAACAAACACATCATCTCTTTAAAAATTGCTATAAAAACTCATTAATAAATTAATAATACTGTTTTCACTGCTCTGTTGAGAAGAAGTATTTTTATTATCACTAATATCGAAGATATTTTTTAAAAGCCTTGTTTGACAAGAAGATCCTTAAAGGTCTGTATTCTATTTTGTTTCACATTTTTAGAACACACCTTAGACGCCATTAGACCTTGCTTTTTCATAGCGAATGCACCTACTGAATCTACACACAAACTGATATTGAGGGAAATTCTACAAAGCTTATATAGTGTAATATTTCTCTATTGAATTACGTGACAGGTTCTTTAACGGTTCCTTTTTCGATGGACACACTCTCCCTCAACATTATTTATTCGCAATGCTTGATTGTTGCGGCAACGGAATTAAGCCATTGCTCATATTTGGTGCCATAGGCAAATTAGGATTTCTTTCGTCCTTGATATTTCTTTGTACCATATCACTAATGATACAATTTCTCGCAAACATGAAATATTAAGAACAAATTTACGGTGACTAAGAAAAATTGTGTGAAAGTGCTAGCTCTAATATTCAAGTTGTTTAACTTGTGGCTCGGATGATAAAAGAAAAGAATATACTTGCCTATCTATTTCCACATTCTTTGATTGATATTCATTTTTATACGCTCACAAAATTAATTAAATTCTTCAACGAGTTTTATATATAATTTTTTTTTGTAGAATCATTATTTTTCTTTCAATAGATATTTTAAGGAAATAAGATTTTTTCTTGAAAGAACTTTAACGAAGTAAACTCAAACCGATGTTTCTGCAACGTTACACTATGGTTTTATTGCACCAGTTGGCTCCTTTACGGTAGTGCTCGTTATTATCGCAACGCTCCATTGAACAATGTATACAAACGAGGAAAATATTTGCAATAGACTATTGCAGTGATAGTAATGCGGTTTCTTCTTCACCATTTACAAAAATTGCTTTCATTCTTTGCTTCATTTACACCTTTTGATTCAGATAATACAGTTAAGACTAATAATGCGAGAAGTGAATCTGAAACAATAGCTTAATAAGAAGGCGATTTGCTAAATAAGTGGAACCCTATATTTATGCAAATGTACTTATTATTCACACAGTAAGGAAAAGAAATCGCAATAAATGAAATATTCAAGAACACTGTACTTAGCATATTGCATGAATACATTTCGAGGGCGTGTCTCTAAGATTTTCACACATCAGTTACGCTCTTTTCGACATTATTGCTACAATCTGTATAGACGGAGAAGAATGTGTTTTCTAATTGTATCGGATATTACTGACATTCTGTCCCCATTGCTAAAATTGAAGTACAATGTCTAACAAGGATAAAATAAATTTTGAGAGATGATCTACAGAAATAAAATTACACTGACTTCAATTTTTGTGACTTCAAGTGACTTTACTGACTTCCAGGGACTTCACTTGACAAACTGATTTCTAGTGATTTAAAGCGACTTCAAGTGACTTCCAGCGACTGCAACTGACTTCCTTTAACTTAAAGTGACTATATCTTCAACTATATCTCCAACTTCAACTGACTCTTTAGATTTAATAACAAAACTGAAGAGTTGTCAACTCTACCAATTGAGGGTGTACTGACTTTGATTTTTGTGACCTTAAGTGACTTGACTAACTTCCAGTGACTTCAACTGACTTCCAGTGACTTCAACTGACCTCCAGTGACTTCAACTGACTTCCATTAACTCCAAGTGACTTCCATTAGTCCAAATGACTTCCATTAACTCCAAATGACTTCCATTAACTCCAGGTAACTGCAACTGACTATAAGTGAGTTCACTGATTTCCAGTTACTTTCACTGACTTCAACTGAATTCATTTACCTTCCAGTGACTTTAACTGACTTCCATTAACTCCAAGTGACTTCCATTAACTTCAAGTGACTTCCATTAACTTCAAGTGACTGCAACTGACTATAAGTGAGTTCCACTGACTTCCAGCGACTTCAAATGACTTCCGTCCACTTCAAGTGACTTCACTGACTTCCAGTGACTTCAAATGACTTTAAGTGACTTCAAGTGACTTCAAAATATCTATACACTCAACTTCACGAGTTTCTAGCGTAAACATAAGAAATGCAAATTCTCGGAGACCACTTAATCGCATCGGAAGTTTGTAAAACATATGTGCACTCATCTGAACTTGCAGATAATCTGGCATAGGTATAGAATATATTCAAAGAATTTTACATGCTTAAGGCACTTTTGGAGGCATATGTATGAATGCAAATACCACATGCAGACGTGCAGACGCAACTTTCCTGAATCTGATATGCATACCGCATAACGGATTGCTTCCAATCCCGTGTGACGTGGCTTTTTAGCAAAGTTCTTTTCCAACGTCAGATGCATCGCACTGATATAGCTCCTTTCACAAGGACTCACGTTCTCCATCTCACCTTTCTTCCTAGTAAAGAAAATTCTGGAGAGACCAGAATTTTCGGACCCACCGAACCCCGTGAGAATTTCCTGAGCTTATCGTTCCAGTTGACTCGCTTTTCTTGTAGCGTCCCCAAAGGAGGCCTTAGCTGTGGAAAAAAAAATTTTAAAAAAAGCACTCCAAGTTCATTCCTTTGTTGGTTAATTCTCTTCCTTATAGGTAAAAAGTCTAAATCAAGAAAATTGATTTTTAAATTGAAATTTAAAATCGAAGCAAAAAATATTATCTTCATTTAATATCAACAAATTTTTTCACTCATAAATAAGTGCATTGAAGTTATTTTATGAAGGTTATTTAAGGCTAATTTGCGCTCGCAATATTCCAGGATCAAAGTCTACAATTTTATCGCATCAGTGGTTTCGCATTAAACTTTTAGAGTTCCATTCGACCAGACTTGTTTCATTAATAAAGTGTCACGTGCAGAAATATGGTTAGAGAAACTTGATCAAAATTCGTTTATTTATTATATTCTCATCATCATATGAAAAAATATTAGTTGTTTTATTTAAAATTATAAATAAAACATTCGAGAATAAAATGCTACTGGATAATTGCAGTGGAAAAAAGAGGATTCTATTACTTTACAATCCTACAATCAATCTGCAGTATTTTATTACAAAAGTCTTACAGAAAACCTAAAGGAAAAAAACCTAAAACCTTGAGAAACTTTTTAGTGATTTGTGAATCCACGTGAAAAATCGGTTCTCGAAAAATTTTGTTCAATTCTTAGAGTGAGAAAGTTTGGAAACAATCCATCGTTACTTAAGGTATTTTAGTCGATTGATCTGAAGATTAATTTCCTTAAAGATTCTAAAGCTGCACGAATTCCAAGAGCTTTACTCACGAGGAAAATCTAACCAAATTCTTGACGACATTTTATGCTTAATACCCTTCGAAACTTTCGATCTAGGCTGATAAAGTTCAAGGAAAGCTCCATATTGTTTCCAGTTTGAGAAACCCTAGTCAGAATCTGGCGATGATGTTTTGATGTTGCTTGTGTTCTTCAAGTGCCTTGAGGCTCTCAAACATTGTTCTTGTTATTCCACATGGAGTCAGGCTTCTATGGTCGTTAAGTACGTGATTCACGACATACGTGTTTTATGAATCACAGAAGGTGGATATGCAAACTAGGAAAATACGAGTCAGAAAGTTTAAATTTGTCCCACAGCATGTCTCATGAAGGGACATGACATTAGGTAAATTCCCACTGCGTTATTTTACATTCGTAAATGTTTTCGAAATCCTAAATGTACTTTGAAAAAATATGCTGTTAAATAAGTAGATACAAACAAAAAAACAAAAAAACAAAAAAACAAAAAATGCTATTAATTACAACAATATGCTCCAAAAAATAGAGCTTCATAAAACACTCAAAATTTAAACCCCTAAGGCAATAAGTTCAACTAATAGATGCGAAAAAGGAAGAATTAATTTATGTTTAAACAGAGCATTTGCTATTTAGTGAAAATCAAATTTAATATAATTTATTTTCAGTGACCAGCACTTAAATTACTTTTATTATGCACCAGTTTATTTTTGTATAAATTTAATTAATTTTGCCATACTGAAATGCAAGCAAAATTTCTCTCTCGCCTAGTTTCAACATTATCTAGTGAAAAGGCGAATTTCACGTAATGTGTGGATAAATGGCACGTCACTAGAAATGTTTTGCCATTACTAACGACTTGTACTCGCTTTTAATTAAATTTTTAGTATTGTTATTTCATAATCGAATGAAACGTTCGCCTGCAAATACACCTGCAAATATTATTCCACTAACTTCGTGAATCATAGAATTATAATTTATAATAGATTTTGGTCGAAACGTGTTTAGTATTGATTCTTCATCACAATTGCGTTCGCATAATGTCATTTAATACCTATAATATTTTTATTTGTACTTTTCTTATCTTTGTCAATCAGTCGTAATTATGACTATTTGAATTACAGTTTTTGTTGCATTTCCAATTTGCGCATTTTTATATTTATTGTTAAGGCAAAGTCCTCAATTTTACTTGCAAGCTTCTGAAATTTTTCTGAATTTTTGATATTTTTTCTCTATGCTTTGCTCAGCGCAACTTTACCTCCATATCTAAATGTAAATTTAAAACCAATAAGCACCGATAAGCCGGAATCGTGAATCTGAATTTCGTTTCAATCGATTTTCGATTTATCTTTTGCTTTTTCCGCCTACTGAAAATCGTTTGCCAAACGTAAGAAGTCGCGACAAGATTGAATATCGAAAAATGAATTCTCGTTTCATTTTCTGAAAGTTATGGAGTAAATCCAAAAGTTTTTAACAAGCATAGATAATTTTTTCATTTATGTTTTGTGTTCATTCAATTAAATCAAATCTCAACTATATTTGAAAACTCGTAAATTTTTAATGACATGCTTTAATGATTAATTGTCTTAGTACTTAAACATACAATTTCCAGTTTCTTAAGTTCCAGGCATAAAATTTACGATCAATTGATGATCTGCGGATTTACACCTGTGACGCCTCAAATGCCTTTCGAACGCCTCCTTCAAGTGTCGATCTAGAAAGTGAATTATATAGATTCACTGAGAAAGTGGCTTCTATCCCGTGCCAGGATTTCCGCTTGATAGTTAAAATTTACAAAATCTTTACACTTTTTTTTCTCTCGAAACATTATGTTATGCTTATTTTTTCCCTTCACAGAAAATCCCAAAGTATCATTTTAATCTGCAGCAAAATGAGAACTCGAAAAATAAAAGACTGTGACAATAGAATAAGTGATCCACTTCTGATCAAAATAATATTGCTGTAAATTAAAATAATATCCCACGATTTAATGTGTTATTAATTATTTATTCTTTGATGGGTATTTTCAGTTTAGTAAAACATTAGCCAGTTTAGCAAACATTGGATTTCCAGCATTTCATAAAGTGGATCTCTACTCACAACACGTTCCATAAATTTAACTCATTACTAAGAGAACGAGACACTTAAAATTTGCTAAAAATAATTAAATTTCCTCTCTCTAGAATACAAGAAAATATTATAATTCTGTTTCATTTTGTAGTATGTAAAGCGACTGAAAAACTTCCTATTGACAATTTTTATCTATTCATTGTAATTTCAAACTTGTCTTAACTTTAATGTCCTAGCTCCTGAATAAATAGACCCTACAATGTTATTCTATATAAAGGTTCAGCATCGAAGCTTTCGAAGCAAAGATGGCGTGTAGCAATATCAGCAGAAAAATAATACAGCAACTTGATATAGCGTCCTCAAAACATGTTGAAAAATTCATAAGAATGTTTTCTATTCTAATAATAAGTTCCCATGAAGCTGAATATTTCAGAGAAAATGGGGCTTCATTCTTATTGCTTCTGTAATTTAAAAAATGGAGACTGATCGATTTTTTTATTTTTAATTAAACATATCCTTAAGCCCTCACAGAAGGCAAACTATTAATCCATTTGATATTGGAAGAATCTATTGCACTCTGATTATGAATTTCTCTTGTTCTAAAACAAAATTAACTTTTTTATAAAGAAGAATATTTTTAATTACACGATTACCATGAATGCTGATGCTTACAAAAGCTAGATTCTCTTCAGTTCTTACAGGAAAGGAGACAGAAATCCACCAGTATTAATAATTTCCCTGAAAAAAGAACAAGTATGTAATCTTCAAGAATAAAGTATTCGATATGAAAGAATTATGATTTTAATATCTGCATAAGGATTTTAATTGGAAGGTTTAAAATATGAGAATATTAAAAGGGAAACTAAAATAAGGCTATGAAAGTATTAGTTAAAATTATGTGTATGTTTATAAAATTCATATGTATTTAAGATGTTGGCAGATGAAATTATAATAACTATGAATGAATTTAATGGGCTGCATGTAAATAATAGAGGATATTAGGAGAAACACAATCATTAGAGAAAAATGAGACTTTTGGTGAAATTGTGGTTGATCGCAGAAGTTAACTAAATCGGCTGGCTTATCTACCCATACATTTCCAACATTACACATCGGCATTAAATGGATGGCATTAAGTCGAGTTTTTAACGACGCCTCGCATTAAAGAGTAGTCATTATCCGTATTTTCACAAACATTAACTGTCGTTTTTTCATACCAGAGTGACGTATTTTAGTAGCTGCTTTCCTTCTCAACTGTCTTTATGTGTTATTTCTGAATTTTAGATAATAGAAATAGTTGGTAAATGGTTTAGTTTAAATCTATCAAAGGAAACTAGATTTTGAATAGGAAAAATGATATAATAATATGTAAAAATTCAATTACAATATTCTTGAAATTTATACTTTATTAATTTGTTAATTTCGTTTGGGTGAAAACTGAAAGAATATATTTGATATTAGTTGCAAATGGTTTAAGTGCAGAATGTATTACCTGAAATTCTCTAATTTCCACTTTAGTAGAAAAGAAAAAGTTTTATGGTGTTGGACGCTCATGACATATGTGACAAATAAACAGGACTTAGCTCAGAGTAATCCAAGAGGGATTGGTAACTTTGACCCACCCCGACCTCGGGGTCACCACAGGGTCACAGCTGCTTAGCTGAAGCAGATTATATCTACGTTTTGTAGTTGAATTTCAAGTAAGTCTGCCAAATGGTTCTGGAATTCTATACGACTTAAAAGCTATTATCTATAATTTTTACTTCCAGTGAAATTGACGATTTAAAACACCAAAAGACATACTGTTGTTAACAATCTGTAAAATAATTTCTGATGAAAAAATATGTTATGTCTGTTTAATTTAATTGAAAATAACTTGAAAATCATAATTCAGTTGACTATAATTTGTTACAAATAAATAAATTTACTTAAAAAACCATCAGTTGCTTCTTCGAATCAAAACGTTAAGCTACATTTAATACATGAGTTAATTGCTCAACTTTAGGTCTAGGTGAAATGTAATGAAAGGGTAAATTATATAAAGCGAAAATTAACAGCAGGTGATTCAAATATAATTTTCATATTTAAATATCAATTTCATATTTAATATCGATTTCATATTTAAATATCAATCTTCTACGGATCGTAATTACCGTCGACAACAATTTAATTCTATTGGAAAAAAGTACCCTCATAATTTAAAAATAAAAGATATTTAATTTCATTTTCAATAATTTTGGAGAAACAGCTGTAAAATTTAATAAATATTTTTTACAATTTCTTTTTTAGAGAACATTTAATTATAAATAATTTGAGGAGGGCTATGGTAGCATTATGGTATCTAACAGAAATTAACAAAATATTTTTTATAATTTCTTCTTTAGAGAACATTTAATTATAAATAATTTGAGGAGAGATATGGTAGCATGATATCTAACAGAAATTAGCAATACCTTTCGTGGAACTGTTGTGGGAAGACATTATATTACTGTCGAGATTGCTTCCCTATTGGGATTAAGCTTCCTTGTAAGCCCGTAACCTGCTGAAATGTGTGATATTATTCCTTGCAGATACATGTGGCACATGGGAAGGGTGCCTTTTAATGATCCTCACATGGCTTGCTTCATCCCTTTCTATTTTCCATTTAGGAAGCAATTTCCTGCGACGCCAAACAAGTTACCGTCGAGTATTGAGCATTGACACGTTCTCAAAGAATTAATATATTTAGACATCAAGAATTGAAAATGACTTTGATCTCTCAACAATCTGTGAATGATAAACAACTAGTTACTGTTACGGTTTATATTTACATTTATGTTTACTTTAAAAGTGTACTTCATGAAACTGTATAATCCATTGTAAAAAATAAATTATTTACGTATCCTTAATTTGGAGTCAGAGAAACTTTTTTGAAAATAATTTTTATTTATTTTACTTTCATCTTAAAGTATTACGTGTACGAAAAAAAAGATCTCGGGAAAATATAGTCAATCATTCATTCAAAAATTGCAATCTTATTATCCAATTTTTAAAAATACATTTTTTAATGGCTGCAATCATTAAAACCAAAAATCTTTAGAAACCAGAAATCTTAAAACCAAAAATTGTATAAAAAAATAACTACATTTGCGAATAATTTATTTATTTTTAAAAATTGGATGAGATATAGGTATAAATAATTTTTTTTTCCTGCGAAAATAAGCTATCATTCAATCAAAACGTCTTATTTTTAAAAATTTGGTAAGACGCTATAAGAAAAAAATTCGGTTGAAAATACAATTTTTTGAATATATTATTTGTGTATATTTCAAATCTTTTTCTGGAAAATAATATTTTCTCTTTTAAACAGTATCATCAAGAGTAATATTGCAATTTTTGAAAGTGTAATTAAATATGTTTTCCTGAAACCAGTTTACTCGTGCCCATAATACCTTGCAGATCATTATTTTCACTTTTATTTTCATACTGCAAATTGTGTCTTAAACTTGCACATAAGAGGACTTGAGTATTGTGAGCGTGCGGAAGTAGATTTTTCTCAACGTAGACACTATCATTTATGCTCACATGGATACTCTTGTAAAGTTGTTTAGAATAATGCACCCTTAGCACATATTCCAATATGTAAGATGCAGGTAAAACAAATTCTGTTTTAAAAATTTGCTTGCTGCGTTACAATTTATTTATTTAGAAATAGTTTGTAGTTGAAAGACTTTTTATGATGTAAATTTCTGTGAAAAAAGATCTTATGATTTTTAATATTGTTAAAATAAATTATTTCTGGAAATTTATTTTTAAAAATTTTATGGCTCGCCCAAACAGACTTTTACTACTTGAAACTTAAGGAACTGGACTAAGATGTACTATTTACTCTGTTGATTAATTAAAACATGCATACTTTAATAATATCATTTTTACACGTTTTTGTCTCATCATTCATGACTGAATTAAAGTGTGAAGTATTATTTTTTAGATTTTTTCCACTGGACGTTGCGTTCAAAATATGCACTTGCACAAACGAATAAAATCCTTCTTAACTAAACGTATCTTTCGTTTATAGGTGGATAATTAGAAATGAAAACTGTTTCTCCTTTTTTTCGAATACTAATGCGAAATTAATCACTTTATTTACTTAGACTTTATTTATTTTATTTACTTATACTTTATTTACTTAGGATTTTACACTTTCTAGCTCTCTTATTTAGCTGGAAATTACAAAGAGTATATTATACACATTCATAAGAAGTACCTGAACTTCTGTTTCTCAAGAATAAATATTTTGTGAAAAATATGAGAATTCGTAAATTTCAATGCACCTCAAAGTGATTTTACTGTTTACTGTATAAAATCCAGCCTTTTGTGATGTACGTCCTAGGAGGATGCAGTTATTTCTACAGTAAGCTTGTCACTTCCATTCCAGGAGCTGGATAACAATAGGATTACTCGCTTGGTTTTGTGAATATCTGCTTTACTTATTCCCTGGATTGTGGGGACATGGCTCTTTGTCGAGAATGCGCTTGAAAACTTTGTAAAAACATAACTTAATCCACGAAATAATGCTACAATTTGTTTTCTAGTTCAAAGTACTTAATAAAATATATAATTATTTTCAATTAGAAAACTAATTTTCAGATTTTATAATTGTTCTGTATTTTTAATTCTTGTATTTGTTTGAATATTATTTTTTACTTTTCTCCATATGTTATCACATGTCTCGTTTCTCTTTTATTTTAAATATATATTTAAATTTCAATTACCAGCATTATCTAATTTGCATTAAACACGAAACCTAGCAGGTGGCGCAATGCAGATGTCTCCACTGGTCTCCATGAATAATTAAAAATATAGCCACCAGCTACCCTTTCTATCTAAGCTTTCGATTTTTTTTTAAAGCTGCTTTAATCTCCCACTAATCTACAGTGATCACTACTAGCGAATTCAACCCATCCTTCCTGATGTGCACTTTTTTTCTGCATTATCGAATATTTCAGACCATAAAAGAAAAAATAATGTCTAAGTGAACGTAAGCGGAAATAGATTTTACATTTGTTGCGCTCATGGGTCATTGCGATGGAGCGTTGCAAATTGAGAGCATCGCGTCTGGTCGAATGACCGAAACTAATCCACTTGTAACGCCAATGGAAATGTAAATATCTCCATCAATCCAAGCGGAAGTGAATCTCGAATCGGAACTCGACTCAAATGGAATAATTGGCTTATATACATAGAATAGATTATGCTTAGCCAGGTGTCTGAGTTTTGGAATTACTGCACATTTTTATTAAGGTATTCGTTACCATTAGAAAAATGATGAAAATTTTATAATTATATCTCAGTAAAAGTGTTTTTTTTTACTGCGAGTTATAACTCCGACACACATCATGTAATTTTCTACATTTTTTTGTTTCCAGTGAAATCGCTTCATTTCCACCGGGAGTATGTCTACATGATATTGTTTACAATAAATGAGCTGAGAGTGGACAAATCAAAGCCTCTTGTATTGCGTGTATACAAAGTAGAATTTAAGATCTCTTATATTGCGTTTATACAAAGTAGAACATAAGATCACTTCATTCTTTAATAATTTCTTTCACAGACTCTCGAATACAAGGTTACTTTACACAAGCCAGGTCCATACAAAGAACTTTTGTCAGGAAATTAATTTTGCTTTAGAAAGTTCTTACAAATAGAAGAAAGTATGTTTAAATGTTTAACCCATAAAATGGGTTAATCTGTCTTCTTTTCCATTATGTAAATTCATCAACATAAAATAATTATGATTATTAGGATGTTTATGATGATGATTGTGATTGTGATGGTTATGATGTTTGTGATGATGGGCATGATGTTTATAAGGGATGGGTAAGTTACTTTTTAAAAGGAACAATTACCGTTACCGTTACATCACGAAAAAAAGTAACTAGTTACTGATGTCGTTACCGTTTCGAAATAAAACTTTTTCTCAGTTACTTTTGCAAAAAAGTAATGATAGTTACTTTTGCAAAAAAATAATGATACTTTTGCAAAAAAGTAATGATAGTTACTTTTGCAAAAAGAAATGATAGTTACTTTTGCAAAAAAGTAACTATAGTTACTTTTGCAAAAAAGTAACGATAGTTACTTTTTTCGTTACTTTTATATTTTAGAAATATGAGAAATATATGTACACCACCACCATTCGAATAGTCGTAATGAAAAAATTGTTGCAAAAGCAATAAACTATATAGATTGTCGTAATAAATAAAATTCTGTACTATATTTCGAAAGTAACGAAAAAAGTAACGATTTTTATAGTTACCATTACTGAAAAAAATGTAACTAGTTACCAATTCGTTACCTATTTACAAAGGTAACTTCGTTACCGTAATCAATAACCAGAAAAAGTAAGTAGTTAAAATAACTAGTTATTTTTAAATAGTTATTTCCCATCCCTGATTAAGTCTCATTATTTCAGATTTTAAATCTAATCCTCCAAAAGTCTATCTAGGACCATAATATCTTAATTATTTTTAGCATCGACGCAAGCTGTTAACAAACGGAGATTATAGCAAATTTAAACACAAATGTAAGAATTCGAAATCTTTTACGATTTCCAGCGAGGGGCTTCTCACTGTGAAATCTCATATTGCTACGCGGGAAGTCTTAAAAGAACTCTGGAAGAACTCTTTCGGAAATTTCACCAGTCTCGGAAATCTTTCGCCAAGTGTGACGGAATTCACACTATCTATAGTCGTCAACACCAACGAGGCGTGTATCAGAGCATGTTGTTTTTTAGGTTTTTGTTTTTAGGTCGTGTGAACCTAAAATTGTGTAATTTATTGTAATCCGATCGTTACCTAGTTCAGCTGAGACTTGTTTCTCACTTGTTTCTCGAGAAGAGCTGTGATCGCGAGAAGTTCCGGAAATCTCGAAAATCCCAGCAATCTCAACGAAATCTTAGAACTCTCTTTAAGAATTCGATAAGGTCTGCCACATTCACAGTTTTATGATTTCTAGATTTCTCAGTGAGAAGCGCCTATATTTCCAGAAATTAAACTGTGTTTAGAGAATTTAGAAGCGGCTACACAGAACACGTGTTATTTGGGGGTTAGAAAACTCTGTTTCAAATTTAAAGGCAGAAAAAAGACTTAAAAATAATTTTATTTAAGTCTAAATTAATCGGAGTTTCACGCTGGTGCTAGAAAACTTTCACACTGGCACTATAAAAGTTTTATTATACGCATTACACATAATTCGATACAAAAAAATTCGTCAACCTCTGGTCACTTTGTGGCGAAAGCAAAAGACGCGACACTATTACTAACATCTGAGATATTGAACTTTAATATGTAAGACTGTAGACTTTAAATATAATCTGACTTTTCCCATTAATATCTTTTATAATAAAGAAAAGATACTAGATATTATGTAGTAAATCTTCATGAAATATTTTGATTGAGCAACAGTTCAGCACAGCCGAATTTATTTGTAAAAAAGACTTTGATTGAAACAATTTATTTAAAAAAATAAGAAGCTTTATGAAAGGTCTGTAAATTAGAATTATTAACAGTGTATATAAGTGGGAGCTTATAAATTGCTCCAATATTTTTTTTTATTTTCTCTAAAGCTCTTAGGAAATTAAAATGATTTATTAAAATCTTAATTTAAAAAACAGTAAAGTCAAAATAACACGTTACTTTTTCGGTGGTGACGATAACGGCAACGTGTTTCTATTTTAAGAAAGTAATGATTTCGTTAAAAAACCAAAATTAATAAGAGACATGACTTCAAACTTTCATCAAAGTTCATAATATTCATGAAATTTATTTGCCAATAATATTTTGTGTTAAAATAATCTTAGCTTAGTCAATTAATATTATTAACATTGAAAAAATTAATTTTTAAGTCCAAAAATGATCGAATTAGGCATTTGTTTATAATATTAACAATAATTATTCGACTACAAGGTGTATGTCACCAACATTCAAATAGTCAAAATGAAAAAATCGTTGCAAAAGCAATAAACTATATTGATTGTCGTAATAAAAAAATTCTGTACTATTTTTCGAAAGTAAGGATTTTTATAGTTGCTGTTACTAAAAAAATGTAACTAGTTACCAATTCGTTACCTATTTACAAAAGTAACTTCGTAACCATCATTGCTACCCATAAAAAGTAACTAGTTAAAGTAAATAGTTACTATAAACTAGTTACTTCCCATCCCTGGTATTTATGTTGATATTCATGATGTTTGTGATGGTGATAATGATGTTTATGGCGATGCCTATGGTGTTTGTAATGATGATCATTATGATTGTCATGGTGTTTATGATAATGATCATGTTGATGGACATGGTGGTTATAATGTTGATCACGATGATTGGGATGGTGCTGATCATGATGTTTATTAGGGTATTTCAAAAATAGAAATATTGAACTGCAGGTCAAAAATCACCGACTTTTTGTGAGTTTCCCAAAAAAAGTGAACACGTATTTTTTTCCAATAAATTAATACTATCTCGCGTCACTGGGTTCTTGAAGTTCCCCATGGTGTTTATAATGATGGTCGTGAGATTTGGGAAGTTGTTGATTATGATGATGACGATGATTATCATGTGAATAAATAATATTCAACACCATATGAATATTTCTAGTCCTCCTGGATTTTGACACAATGCGTGTGATAGGTATTCATCATGAAAGAAAATTTTGTTATTCACCGGATATTAAAAATTGGAATGTTTCGCAAACATCGAGTGATTTTAATAAACTTTGACCCATAAGCTTTCTTTGGCATCGACCTTTACACACAGTGCAGAAATTCGTAAATCATGTCCGCAGTTGATTAACGGATATCCGACCCTCGCATAGGGAGCCATGAGCGAGTATAGATTTCCAATGTCCCTTCGCGAGTAATTCTCGAGGAGAACCGATAGAGAGCCAACCATTTTCCTATCGGGTTTGTAGAAAAACGTGTCTATCGAATTGGAATATATAACACTGGAGGTGAAGATCTGGAGTAAGGATACGAGGGACGTGGTGGTTTTCATGTATCTTTGCCCACCCCACACCATCTTCATCTAGACTTTACCTCTTCTTCCATCTGCATTCACCCGTTCCAATTGCAGTCTCTTTTTCTCGACCAAATCTCTCTATACCCAATTTTTCCTATCCAGTGGTGAGAAAGATTATTCCTCCTTATCGAATAGGAGAAATAGTGAATTCTCCAGATATCACATTTCTGATAACGAAAAAGAAATGTCGTAAAAACTGAATATTTAGAATCGAAGGACGGGGATTGAAAAGAAATCTCTATTTTAATTCTCCAATAAAATTTGCATGATAAAAAAAGTGAGTTCTATGAATCCTCATGTCAGCCACGCATGGTAAATATTATAAAAATGGTGACATTTATCTATTTTTATATTCGGCCTTGAATCTTGTTCGAAAGAAATTTGAATTTTTTATTTAGAAGCAGAAATGAGATTTTATTTGAGGAAAAAGGTAAAACACATTTTTTCAAGTATGTAAAACTGTGCAGTTATACTTATATTTTAATTAAGGACATATTCCAAATGAAATATATATATATATATATATATATATATCTATATATATATATCTATATATAAGAACAACTCATAAGCACTTACG
>JBAGKK010479853.1:0-17179 GCA_037177015.1 Euceroptres primus
GGAATACCTGTCATTTTCAGCCGATTCAATTTTCCCCCTTATCCACTTAGGCCGGACGCGGGGAATTTTAACCCCACCTCAGTTTCTTATCCTCTCGCGTTCGATAGAAATTATTTTCAGGTGCCAGTGATCAATCGTGACTTAAATTCAGTACCAGTTTTCAACCCAGTTACCGCCAGTCTGCCAGTTTTAAACCCGGTTACCTCCGGTTTGCCAGTTTTTTACCAAGTTCCCTTGGCAATGCTTGGCCAGGACGTATACTGGCCCAGGCCTGGCCCGATTTACGAACCAGTCACCCCGGTTACCCCAATTTCTACGGTTGGGCCTGCGGGTAATTTAATCTGGCAATTTAATCGGAAGCAGGTCGTGAGAGGACTCATGAAATTAATAAAGTTGATGAATTCAATCGATTAATTAACCAACCGGGGGTTTCGCGTGCAGTCAACTACCAGCCTTGCAATACAGGCGTGCACCTGGCGGTACAGGGACAACAGTTTTTCAATTCTCCGGGTTTTAATTTTAATCCCGCAAATTAGTTCGCGTACGGAAACGCAGTTCCGGGCTGCACTAATTTTTAAAGTTATATGAATCCACAATCGCGTCAAGCGGGTTGTCCACCAGCTTTCTATACTCAAGGGCCTAGCCCGTATTATCAGCCATTCTTTGACCCTCTTATACGATCGGCTCCGGTTCCGAAACCGGCCACCCACAACCAGCATAAGAGCTTAGACTCTGTAGTCCTCAAGTGGGGGATAATTTTCTCAGACAATAAGCAGACGAGTGTCGAGAATTTTTTGGCCAGAGTGGTGGAGGGGAAAGCCGTATCGTTCCTTTCTGAGGCGGAGTTGCTAGTGGCAATTCTGTTCCTTTTAGATGGGTTGGCGCTTCAATGGTTTAGGCAAAACAATAGGTCCTGGAAAAATTGGAACCAGTTTAAAGCCGCTTTCAGATCACGATTTGGGGATATTAATTATCCGTGGAGATTGGAAAAAAAGGTTTCTAATCGCGTGCAGGATCCGGACGAATCGACTGCAGACTACCTGACGTGTTTACAGGGACTGTATCAAAAGTTCCTACGCCCCGTGTCACTGGAGGAAATGTAAGACAGGGCGTATATGAATTTGCGGCCTGATCTTAAACGCTCACTCGAACCCGAAGATTCCTTCTTTCCCGAGTTTGGTTTTGCTGGCAAGGTGACCAGTTCACCTACTCTAAGCAAAGAAAGTAAGGAATCCGAGGCTATACTCCAAAAGTTGACTCAGGTTATTGCGAGCAGTCACCCTACTAATAATAAAAGCGCGGGATCTGATAATTCAGGCAGTAATAATAGCTCGCGTAAAAATAATAACAAAAAGGGAGCAAACCAAAAGCCTTCTGCTAATAAGCAGGAATCAAAATCTGATTCTAACCCCTCTCAGGACATGAGCGCCGCGGCTAGCAAGAGTAAAACTTCACCGCGGGTAGAGCCTCCCTGTTTTAATTGTGGGAGTGGGGATCATGCTTGGAAGCATTGCCCGGATCGATGGGTCATATTTTGCCATAATTGCGGCAAACCACGGCCAAGTCAAAAGTACCTGTTACTCTGATTATTGCCGGGGAAACCACCAGAGGAGAGCAGACTCAGGGTCAATGCTCCTCCTCTCGTCCCTCTAATGACCCTGTCAATTAATTGTACAGTACGTAACTTGATTTCGAACGTTTTTACTTCACCTGATTTGACTGAACCTGAACTGACTGAACCTAGGGTAGGCGAAATTTCCATATCGAATTCCGTTAGCCCGAATTTAATTTCTTCTACATTATTATGCGAGTTTGGTTGCGCGATTCCACCAACTTCGCAGAAGCAACCGATTCGGAGTTTGGAGTTTTCCAATTCCCAGAATGTGAGCCATTCTTTACGTCGCTCCTCTACCGACCTATCACTTAAGTTGGGTAATTTAGATTCATTGAGCGACGATGGTTAGATTGAGCATTCAGCTCCGAAAACTAACTGTGATACATCTAGGGAATTGAGTACCAGTAGTAGACCTTTCATCGATATCGAGATAGGTTATACAATAATTCATTCCCTAGTGGATACTGGCTCCAATATAACGTTTCTCGGCTCTATAGGTGCTCAGGTTAATGAGGCAAGAAAATTTCAATTAAATCCTTCTACGGCAGGTCACGTCATGATGGCTAACGGTACCATTGAATCCGTCATGAGCGAGGCCTTGCTGCCTGTATCTTTCTTAGGGACTACCCAATTGATGAATGCTAGAATCATCCCTGGTCTAACTAATGCTTGTTCTGGACATAGACTTTGCAAAAAAATTTGGAATCGTGATTCACGCGAAGGACCGGCATTTATGGCGGGCTGACGGGCCTATCATAAAATTCGCCTTTGGTCCAGCGTATGTAAGCGATCCCAGATTTTTTTGCATTGCTTTCAGAGGCGAAATAGCTAAGGTTAGACGAGTTTCTTAAACGGGTAATCCTACCTCAGCCTGAATTCCTGCCAAGCGCAAAATTCGTCGAGCACGTGATTGACACGCAAGGCCATCCTTCTATTCGCCAGAAGAATCATTGTATGTCACCTAAAGTGTGCACTGAATTCATTAAGATTGGTAAACAGCTGCTGGAGCAGGGCCTCATAGAGCCCTTCAGTAGTGAGTGGTGCAATCCAGTAGTGATGGTTCGGAAATCGGATGGGTCGTATCGACTGTTTATCGATTTTCGTAAGGTCAATGAAATTTCGGTCACGGACGCGTATCCGATTCCGTTTATGGCCGAGATAATGGACAAATTTTCCTCAGCTAAATACATCTCGACCCTTGATTTAAACAAAGCATATATAGATTCCGGCCAAATCTACTTCTGGAGGATATCATTGATGACCAAGATGCGTGGAAGCTCGTTGTTCCTAAAGATCTTCAGTCGCGCATAATACAAGAGGTGCATAACAACCCCCAGGCTGGCCATTTTGGTAGTAAAAAAACGTACGATTGTGCTGACATCTTCTGTCGTATGATTGTGCTGATTGGCCTGGGATGCTGAAAGATGTTGAGGCACTTGTTCGAAACTGTCCAACTTGTCAATTGAATAAACCCGAACAGGCTCAGCCTAGAGGGTTAAGGACTCAAAGAATCGTCCAGAAACCATGGACCGTGATGGCAACGGATATCGAACCCAGTCTAGCAGGGGAACATATCCGGAAAATTGGCTCCCCTCTTTTCAGGTCCGTTCATTGTCACTAAGGTCCTCGCGCCAAACATTTACAAATTAGCATCTCCGGACGGTTAGTTGGCTGGGAAATATCATGCCTCCCACCTTCAGAGGTATATTGACGGAGAGGATGATCATTTCATTGACCCGGAGCGTGAAGCCACAATTGACCGTGACATGTTCGAAATCAGGGGCTTGGATTCGGATTCTAACCCTGATGAACCTTCAGAAGCTGCTGAAGCAGCTGATGGCGATGATGACTCTCTCTCTCTCTCTGAGCTCGATTGGGGTCAGGAAATTAATGAGTCCCACGCGGACTCGGAACTGAAAGTTTTTAAACCGTTCTTCGCACCCGTTCATTCTCCCGATAGATAAATCTCGAGCATACCACCGCACCGGTCTAAACATTTCCTTATTTTAATGACCCAGAAATTCATCTCAGATTTTTTTTTGGGGTCGTTCCTCCCTCGTTTGTAAATACGAGTTCTCGTTACGCACTTGTAACTTAAATTCTCGCGAGGTCAACTCATGCAGTTAGTTGGTCGCTGTTTGAAATGTTAGTTTTCTAATTCGATTGCAGTATCGGACATGGGGCCCGACCGGTCGAAGCTGTACTAGCGAACTTGACTTTGTCTATCAAGTCCCTCTGTATAATAACCCCCTAATAATTTAAAAATTTGCTAGGCACAATTAAGTGGCACTCTCTGATATTCTTACAGGAAGACCCTTGGCAGGCGGGGAGGAATCCGCCTCCTCTTTGGACCATAAGGTGCCCAGTTCTGCAGGCGGGGAAGAATCCACCTCCTCTACGGAGCATGAGATGCTCAGTTCTGGAGGCGGGGAGGAATCCGCCTCCTCATTTAGGGAAGGCCCTACTTCGTCAGGCGGGGAAGAAGCCGTTTCCGCAAGTGTGCCGACCACGTCGCCAGGGCCATCTTGGGATGTGTCGCTGGCCGAGAGAATGGAAAGGGTCAGGCTCCTACTGGAGCAGAGTCCGTCGGTCTTCGACGCGACAGTTCCGGGTTGGGACCCAGCTGGGCGGACACCTTACCAGATTGATATAACGGGACAGTTCGGGCCCCAACGCCGGACGGAGTTCGTGGTCCAGCGGGCCCAGGCCGACATCGCCGCCTGCATAAAGAAGAAGCCGTCCTACTGGGGAAACAAGAAGCAGAAGCGGGAGAGGTGCGGAAAATCTGGCAGCACTCTCCATCGCTACTTCGACTGCCCTAACCTGAACCCCAGGCGGGACTAACTGGGGGGGTTTAACTTCTCCTGAGTTCTAATTTCTGTCGTTTTCAAACAATAACTTCTTGTTCGTGGCCTTTCGCGCACGCTTAGTTCTAAGTTGTTTTTTTTCTTCTTTCAATTCAAGTTTCTCCCTTATGTAGCCCGTAGTCGGAGGGGGGGGGGTGGTCAGCAATACCCCGACAAAATAAAGTCTTTTCGTTCGTTTGCAATTTACGCGTACCTCCTGTCCCCGGTTCCCTTAGGATTGCATAACTATTCAGTAGGGAGAGGTAAGCATCGAGCAGTTCTAATGGGAACAATATAGTCGAAGCGTATCACTGACCTTTATTAGTGTCGGTGGTGACACATAGTCACGTAATTTGAATTTTGTTTCCTTTTATTGTCAATTTGTGAATTCTGATCTGGATGGCTGGAAGAGTAGCCGAGAGACCTCCTTAGTTTTCTTTATTATTAAAACGTGGCAGTCGGATCTTTGGGTGGCCCCCTAGGCCTCCTCTTGGCCGGAAGGAGTTGTAACGCCGTATTTCTTGCCGGCGTTACATATTATGAATTTAATTTAATTAAAGTAAGTTTATTTTCTGATTGATAAAAACAAAGTTCCAGATTCGAATCAATTCGAGTACTGTAAACTCGAGTTGACAGGTCAGGTGCTTGTACCTGGAGGACCTGTCAACTGACACATCTTATTTCTTTTCTGTTATATAAAATAAATAAATAAATTGTATAAATCACCTGATTAAGTGGGCATTGCCCTATGGTATCCAAAGAGTTTAGGTCTCCACGTTCTCGTCTCGTACCAACCAGAGCCAGAATTGCACTGTTAATTATTTCACTGACTCGATATTCTTATTTTCATGATCACTGCAAATAGGGATCGTTGACCCTCATTAATAGAACAGCTGATGCTCAGCTGGTGGGATACACCATGGAAGTGATTCCCGTGGTGTTTAAGAGCGTGGGTGATAAGGCTTTGAAGTCCGGCGGCGTTTCGCGATTTCAACCGATCGGCGAGCTATCGTTACAGCTGACGACTGGCGCAGTCTCGGCACACTAGGTGCCGGCGTTACCTACGCGGGACATTGTACCGCTTACGAATTTTGAATCTTGTATCTTGCGCGGGGTAGCGGGTGATGCTGTAGATGACCACACCGTGTGCTGCGGTAACCTCGGGAGGAAACGTCGTTGCGCGACGTGGCGATCATCGCCATTCTAGTCTGGAGCTTCGAGGCGATCGTCCATTTCTGCCGTTCTCGTGTATGAATATCGCTTAATTAGAGTCAGTGACTATTATTTAATGTTAAATCTGCCTCTGGCGGGGTCGTCCTTGACCTAAGTTTTGGTTATGGCGGCGTGGCGAGACGCCAAATTCAGCGAACTGTATTCGACTCAACTGTAGATTCTCGCGTTAGTTGGTTGGAACATTCCGTATGAATTACAATGAAGCTTTTATAAAATGTTATGTGTTGCTTAAAAGTGTGGCCGATTTGAAATCGTACGCAGTTGCCGAACACTCGATGACCTTCATACGCGATTACAGCAGCTGGGTTAAAAGTTATCGAGAAATTCGCTTTACCTTCGATTATTGGCTAGAAGATTCGATTCTATTGAGGAAAAATCGGAATTTTTGTCACTGTGCCCATTAAGTTGAGTCGTTCTGAGGTTGATCATCACAAAGCTCATCCAGACCAGTACTTCTGCATTTCCACTATTAGGAAACTGGAAACAATAGCATCCATACTAGGATCTTACCAAATAAGCTTGACTTCACAGGATGATAAGGCACGAGTACCAATAGGTATGACGGCAGCAAATAAGCAAATAAGCGTATTTTTACCAGATTACGATTACGTCGTGGCTCAGCAGCATAAATTGATTCCTAGTGTATATGCTGGGTATATTATAACAAATAATGTTATGGGTCAACCAGAAGCGGTCACTTATTCTGGCCGGCTCTACATATTTTGCTATTAGAAGTGAAAAGCACTCATCGTCAACAGCATCATTTCTGACGGTGGGCCAGATGAAAATCCACGTTTTCCGCAAGTGGTCGTGAACGCAAGAAAGCACTTCCACGAATATCACCTCAACGTTTTAATTATTTTCACGAACGCTCCGGGCAGAAGCACATTTAATAGAGTGGAAAAAAAGGTCGCTTCTCTTAGCAAAGAATATGCAGGAGTTATTCTACCCCATGACTCATATGGAAATCACCTTGATCAGAGTGGACGAACGATCGACAAAGAACTAGAGAAACAAAATTTTCACAAATCTGGAAAAGTTTTAGCTGAAATATAGAGCAATGTAGTAATTGATAAACAAGTCGTTTTATCAGAGTCCTTCACAAGAATGGTACTCAAACCATGCATGTAAAAGCCAGTCCATGGTTAAGGTGTGTATAATCTAGAACTAGTCAGTCTAGTTCCAGACTGAATATTAATGTTTGGAATGCAGTAGAATTTTATAAAGCTTACTACGATATAATATACTGTCTTACAATAATATATAGTAATGTATTGATAATTTTATTATTTGAAAAAAATTTTCTTTGTTTTAAAACAGATTGCAAAATCCTCCAAACCGCTTCGGAACTTTACCAGTTCCAATTCTTCAGACTTCTAAGGGTCTACAAATTCCAACCCTAGAAGAGCATGAAGGAAAAACTTTCGCCGAATTCAGACTGATGAAAACTCTACGCATGAAGTCTTTACCTGATCTTCAAAAATTAGCTTACGACTTTTATGGTCCCAGTGTGCAGTCGAAAATTTCCGGTAGAACGTGCAAAGAATGTGGAATCTATTTTTGCTCGAAGAAGGCCATCTTGATTAACAAGCGTTCCCTTCACGTTAAAGAAGTAAAGAATATGATAAAAAATTTTGAAAAAAGCGACGAAAATGAAAAAGAATCTAACGACATCTAACCAGGGGATTCAGACATTGTCCCTTTCATCAGTAAAGAACAAAGCTTACAGACTCCGTGGATTTGGGATGATGATTCTCCAGTTAGAAATAGTATTTAAAGTTATTTTTGTGAAAGTTTATAGAAGAATACTTCAGTTATATATTTTCTTACACTATTGAAATATACAGAATTCGCAATTAACAATTTCAAAAAATCCTTTTAAATGTTTTCTGGCATGCTATGTAAATTTTCGTCATTTTAGGAAAAGTCACGTGATAATAGCGGAAGGGGGGGTCGAAATTTAACGAAAAACCGATCGCGTGATTTATGGTTGGCTCCATATGTGACGTTCCATTCGAAAAGGAACAACTTTGTCGGTCCGGAATTACAAATAGGGTAGTTATGTGCAAAATGATTCGGTTCAAGTCGGGTAGTCGGGTTAACCCGATAACTCGACAACCAGAACCGAAAGCCCAACAACCCGATCTGACCTGAAAGTTCAGTTTAAAAATTTTCAGAATTTCCGGTAAGTTTCCAGAAATTTCCGAAAATTTTTAAACTGAATTTTCGGGTCAGATTGGGTTGTCGGGTTTTTGAATTAACCCGAAAACCCAATAACCTGACAACCTGACCTGACCCGACCTGTAAAAACTCGTCCCTATCCATCGGATTCGGGTTTTTTAAATTATGCACACCCTTAATATAGGGGCATATACCAAATCAGAAATTTTTTACTCAAACCGGCATTGTCAAAGGGCGCAGTACTGCGCCAGTGATGGTTATCCGAAGATTGGATGTTCCGTACTGGCGTAGTATTGGCTACAATGTGAACTTTGTACTGTGGCAGTGCTAGAACACCAGCACTGGCGCTTGGGTCGGTTTAGTACTGACAGAGTGCGAGCATTATACAAACTGCAAGCAACGGCCAGTCCTTATTATTTTGAACTTATGCTAAGCGTCGGCTGAATACTGGCACAATCTGGGCATCGAGCATCACGCAAACTATAACCATTGGTCAGCCTTTATATTGATAACTTATACCAATCGTCGACTGAATACTGGTACAATACGGGCATTATGCAAACTGTAACCAATGGCCAGCCTTTATCTTGCTATCTTATGCCATGCGTCGGCTGAATACTGACACAGTACGGGGCATTATATAAACTGTAAGCAATTTTGTAGGCTGATCTTAGAATTTTTTGAAAAAGAGCAAAATACATGTTTTCTTGGATTGAGTCGTATGCACACATTTTGAAAAAAGATGAATATGTCGAACCTGAAATTTCTTAAGCTTCAACCAAAGAAAAATATTTTGTTTTTTCGAAAAAAATGTGTACGTTGTTTAAATCGTTCAAAAATCGTGAATTTTGACTTTTAAAAATATTTAATAACAAGATCAAAACGACAAAAATTTTTGTAGATCCTACAGTTTCCATTTTATCAAATTTGTTTAAAAACATTTTTTCACTCTAATTTTGATAATTAAAATTTTTTAATTTGAAAAAAGAATTATAAAATTAAATTTTGAAATTTTGAAGAAACGGCTGGTTTTATTTTTCTCATTTGAGTTGGAAATGCTTAGGAATCATAAAGATTTAGACCCTATAGAGAACCGGCATGGGCAAAGAAGCAGTGTCAACAAACTTTATTGTCCAAAGAGCCTTATTGCTCGTATATGTACCACCAAAACCTACATAAAAGGCAAGGTTTTCATTTCACAAAAAAATGTTGTGAAAGTTTTCTACCAAATTTTCTACATAAAATAACAATTGCACAATAGAAACTTTTTATTTGAAACAAAAAATCTTTTTTAAATTTAATTTTGAAAAAGGGCCCTTTTGATTATTTTCATTTTTGGCTTAAAGCACTTGAGATTCGTCGGAGAATTATATCCTGCAGAAAACCGGCGTGGGCAAAGAAGTTCAAGTTGAAGATGGTTCAGGCTCACCGTGGTCTCATAATTTCCGACGGTACTGTATTTTGTCGCAATGGTTTTCAAGCTTAAGGCGAATATTTTTGGCACAATAGTCACTCATTTTTACAACAATGTGATGTCTAAAATGCAATCGCTATTCCAATTGCAAATCTTGCATCAGTTTATATTTAGATAAATATTACGGCACATGAAAGAAGAAAATGTCGTTTTACCCCGTTCGCACAAGGTGGAAAAGTTTCTGTTCCGAGCCAAACTAACTCTCCTAAAGTTTCATAAAATAATAAAAAATATCTTCTGCCTCAGCATCGAGGATGAAATAAAAAATAAGCCAAAAATGACACATTTCTTGTAGTTTCAAGACCACAACATTTTTTGATAAGATTTATATTATCAGAAAAAATAGTTTAAAGCATGTAGAATCATACCTACACACTACACAGTGACAATGCCATTGAGTACTTCTTGACTGTACTCAAATGACCTTAAAATATTAAAAAATCACAAAAAATTAACTTTTTCGCTATTTTCTTTTAAAATAGCACTTTTTCCAATTACCTGGTTATAACAAATGTGTCGGTGTTCTATCTGGAATACATTCGCAATAAAACAAGACAATACTGAAAGCAGAAGATTCGATAAATATTATTTTTATTGATTTTAAAGAACATTAAAATTTTTAGATTCAAAATGTTTCTTTTTATTCCATAATATAATTAATTTTTCATGTTAAGAATTAGTGGAAAAGTTATTCATTGCACTTGCATTTGTACGTGCACAGTAAGGAATCAATCAAAAAAATTCTTATTCTGCCTAAATTACTTTGAAATCCAAAAAACCACAAAAAATCCTCTTTTTTGTCATTTACTTACATTTATTGATTACTTTTATCGAGAACCTGATCATCAACTGTGTATTATATATCATTTGAAATATTTTCTGAATAACATGATCTAATAAAACAGCCAAAACATATATTATCCTCCATAATGCCTTTATAATATCAAAATATCAGTAGTACGGATATTCATCAATGCGGAGGAATCAGCGAAAAAATTCTTTGCTCGTGATATTTTGATATTATAAAGGCATTATGGAAGATAGTATATGCTTTAACTGTTTTATTATTTCATGATATTCAGAGAATATGCCAAATGAGATATAATACACATTTGATCATCCGATTTGCGCTAAAAATAATCGATAAATATGAGTAAATGACAAGAAAGTCGACTTTTTTGTGGTTTTTAGAATTTCAAAAGTTATTTTTATTGATTTTGAAGAACATACAAATTTTTCGAATCAACATATTCCTTTTTATTCCATAATATAGTTAATTTTTCGTGTTCAGAATCAGTGGAAAAGTTGTTTAGTGTATGTACCTGCATTTGTACGTGCATAATGAGAAGTCTATCAAAAAAATTTTTGTCCAGCCTAAATTGAGCCTTTCTCTAGAGAAACGGACTAAGTCGACTTAGGTCGATTTTTTTTTTACTCTTATTTCGTAATCTCTGATATTTTAACAGTATGTTTGTTGAAGTTCGGATTTTTTTTTAAATTTCAAAAATAAAAGGGGCCTAAAAGTTTGTGTGTGCTACTACACAGTAAAACTTCAATCCTCAATTTAACACTGAATTTTCCTCAAAATGAGTTGCAACAAAAATGAGACTCGAAAACAACTGAAATCACAATAAAATTTTCAATTGTTTTAAATTATACAAAATGAAATGCAATAAAATTCACCCCTATGGTTTTCTGTGTAGTATTTTATCCTGAAAATTTGAATCATTTCAAAAATAATCCAACTATCGCAAGCGTATTGCAGTTTTAAACAGCGAAGAACGTCAAATTTCTTTTATGCCTGATGTATTTATAACTTTTAATTATTTTTATCTACGGGAATTGGTAGTTCATATTATTGCCAACATATTATGGGTGATAAGGATAAATAATTTAATTCAAAAAACTGCATAATTTCATTAAAGCTATCCAAAAATGTCTAAAATTTACGGGTTTTGTCTATTTGAAGTGACCTAAAATCCAGAAAAATTATTTTAAGAATCTAATAAAATCACACGTTTTAAGCTGAAATATAGGCTTCAAACTAAGACTAGAAAACTAAAGAAGCTTCATTTTTCAATGAGTTATGACCAAAAACATGCACACATGCTTAGTTAGAAAAGTAAAAAATATGAGAGTTTTTCTTATTTTGTATTTTCTCCCCATCTGTCTTATACTAATATAATCGGTCCAACATGTTTCGAAGTCGACTTAGACCTCCCCATCAGGAAAATTATTTTAGTACGTAAATGATAGATGCTATTTATCAAAAGAGAGGGTGTTATTGCTATTAATTTAAAAAAACATCTTTCAAAGTATAACGCAGTTTTTGATAGGTTTATAAACTTTTTATGAAGAATACTTTCTGCAAGATTCTTGAACGTATTTTTTTATATTACGAAGTATACATGAATATATAGTAATACCGTCTTCCATAAACATAAAGGACTGAGGAGATGATTATATCACAAAATTGATTATACGTACAAAATCTATTATTTACCTACTAAAACTATTTCCCCTATGAGGAAGTCTAAATCGGCTTCGAAATATGTCGGACCGATTGAATTAGTATACCATAAGAAAGATGGGGAGAAAATTAAGTTGAGTTAGAGGTCGGTTAGGTTGACTTATCCTTTCTCTCTCTCCCTCCCTCTGTTTGAATGGTCATATTTCTATCTCTAATAAGCCGAAAATAATCGGTTTTAAGAAATTTGCATTTGGTACGGACCTGTTTGTGTGAATTTTCAGTTTGACATAAATTGGTTGTAAGAAGTTTGATTTCTAGTTATCTTTGCACAAATATAATAAACAAAGACATTAATCCCAGACTTCGATATTGTTAAAAAAAACGATTTTTTCTAAGAGAGTGGTTCTTAGTCTCCCAAAAAAAATATTTTTTTTAGTTTTCTGTTCTCATTTTAATGCCTTTATTTTGCCAAAAAACATGTGATTTTATTAGATTTTTAAAATGATTTTTATGGATTTTAGGACACTTGAAAAAGACAGAAATCGTAAATTTTACACATTTTTGGTCAGCTTTAGTGAAATTATGCAGTTCTTCGAATTAAATTCTTTATCTTCATCATTCAAAATGTGTTGGCAATAATTTACACTACAAATTCCCGTAGATAAAAATTATCAAAAGTTATAAATACATTAAGCATTAAAAAATTGACGTTCTTCGCTGTTTAAAACTTCAAAAGCTTACGATAGCTGAATTATTTCTTTTATCGGATTTAAATTTTCAGGATTAACTACTAGTAGTATGCACAAACTTTTATATATCCCGTTTAATTTTGAAAATCAAAAATAAAATTTTTTCGATCCACCCTAGTATGTAATCATTATTAAAATTAATAATACACTTTATTCTTAAAACTATATTTCGAAGTTATTTCACTTAAGTCATAACTTATTAAAAAATTATGTTATATAATTACATAAAGAGTGGATATTGATGGAGGGAAGCCCAAAAACGAGAAGAAAGGGTTCAAAAGTACCTAAAAATTGATTTAAAAATGTTACAATTTTTTCCCCAAAAATTTTGATGAGGTGGAGGAGAATCTCGGAGGAGGGGACTGGATAGGATAAAAAATAAATTAAAAATATTTTAGAAATATTATTTAACATATTTAACATATTTAAAGTCGACTGAAAAGAAAATTCAGCATAAAGCATTAAATGTCAGTTATGTGGTTGGCGAAGGAGTGGCAATGAGTGGATGGTCGTGGAAGGGATGGGCATTCGCAAAGAGTTGTGTAAAAAGAGATATTTATAAGTAATAATGCAAAATTTATAGTTATATATGAAAATAACACATCGGTCTCTAAGAAAATGTTAGTCTTTAGGAAAACGGCCTAAGTCGAGCTTAACATTTTTAAAAGTTAAAATTGTTATTCACAGTCAATAATAGATTTTGAGATTTTATTGTAATGTCCGAGGGTAGTTCTTCATATTATAGATGATTGATGTTTTTAAGATGCGTTTTACTCTGTAGAGACACGGTTTAAAAAGTTTCTTTCAGAACTTTATGCAAAAAAGAAAAATTATTAATATAATGAAATAAAAAGGAACATGTTGATTCGAAAAATTTTTATGTTCTTCAAAATCAATAAAATTAATTTTGATCGCAAACTTCTGCATGCATTATTCTCTTATTTTATTGCAAGTACATTCTAGATAGAACATATAACTTTGATAGGCAGGTAGTCGGTAAAGGAGCTATAAGCTGTAACTCTAAGAAAATAGCGAAAAAGTTGATTTTTTGCGATTTTAAAAAATTTGAAGATCATTTGAGCAAGATCAAGAAGTACTCAATGGCATTAAAAGTGTGTATGCTCAGAAAAAATTTTGTTCATTGAACCAAATCTTTTAGTTCATTTAAACAAAAATTTTCGTGAAGGGAACTAAATTTTTGTTAAGTTGATCAAATGTTTTGTTTATTTGAATCAAATTTCGAGTTAAATATGTACCAAATTATATATTTTTGATTAACTAAAAATTTTTGTCGACTCAACTGAAACTTATTGGATAAAACTTTTGTTTAACTCATCCAAACATTTGGTTGTCCATTTAATAACCAAATTCTATGATTGGTTGATTCTACGAATAAAAATTTGGTTGATTCAACCAAATATTTTTCTGAGTGGAGCCTTCTACATGCTCTATGGTGCGGCTGAACCATCTTTTATTGAAAGGTAGTCTGATATGAGATTTTTCTATTAATTATAGTTCCCTGACATCTTGCGAAACTTTTAAGATCAAAAACAAAAAAATCGCGCGCGTGCATTTTTAAAAAGTCGATTTTTGCAACAAAAAAAAAATGGAAAACCAAAAAATTTTTGTAATAAAACGCGATACATTTCGCTAAAAATTGTAGAAAATTATAAGTAATTTATTTTTAATCAACTATAATGCTTTTATGAAATATATTGACCGAATCTATTTCAAATCAGACAGGTTCTACACTTGAAGTCGCAGAATCTCTCAGGGACAAAATATGTTGTTTTTTAGAGGAAATTAGGCGATACGTATTTTTGCAATTTGTGAAAAAAATTTTCTACGAAGTTATGGGTATTTGAATTTTTTGCTTTGTTTTTCAAAAAAACCTACATTTTTTCTTTAAACTTCTATAACTTTTGACCTAATTGAGATATTTAAGATTTCGTCGCAGATTCTGGTAGCGTGTATCGTCTTCTTTCGAAATCCACCAGAAAATTAAAAAATGTTTAAAATTAACAAAATGGCGGTGGTTTCTCTGAAAATATTTATAGTCGATTTGTTCAAAAAACCCACACTTATATTTTTTGCCAGTTTTTTGTTGAATTTGTACTATCATAGGGAAGACATCTTGTGAGTTTTATGCGGGCTAAATAACTTTTGTGGCCAGGAGAATTGTTTTTCATAAAATCGAATTTTCACATTTTTCTCGAAAACAACTACAGATACGAAAAAATGTTGAGAAAATAGTTTGCAAAATTAAAAAAGTTCTACAAAAAGTTCTTTTACTCAATTATGATATCTTGCACAATTTCCGAGAAAAATAGAACAATTCAATTTTCATGTACAAAAAATTTTCTTGACTCCTGGTTTATGGAAATACCCATAAATAAATAAATACAATAAATAAATAAACAAATGCCCAGAAATACCCATACCCATATTTTGTTAAATAGCTTTAAAAAATGTACGTTTATATAAAGAAGACTTTCTGTGAGTTTTACGTGAGCTAAACAATTTTTATGGCCAGAAAATTATTTCTCATAAAATCGAATTTTCAAATTTTTTGCTGAAACGATTTAAGTTACAAAAATAATGTCAAGACTAAAAATTGTTGGCCTAAGAAGTTTTTATATTCAATATGTGTAAATATATTTCACATTCACCTTGATATTTTTCAATATTGTACAAAAACTTCGTTTGAATCTCAATTTAAAAAAAAAATAATACCTGGGCCCACGTGTCCAGATTTTTAGTATCTATTTCTTCAGATTCTTCATTAAAGTCCTCGAAATCCGAAGAGGAATCGTTGGATTCTGTAGATAATTTAGGAACCCAATCGTATTAAGCAGTTTTGGCCATGTAAGAAGTTTTCATATCACCTTCATCAATCTCCATCTTGCATATGTGACATTTTTGTATTCCAGGGATGGACGTCACCTTCTTCCACTTTTGCGTTTTCATTCGTCGAAAACTTTTTAGGCAAACAATTTCTTGTCTTGACATTATTTTTGTAACCTAAATTGTTTCAGCAAAACATTTAAAAATTCAATTTTATGAAAAATAATTTTCTAGACATAAAATTGTTTAGCCCACGTAAAACTCACAGGAAGTCTTCTTTATATCATCGTAAATTTTTTTAAAATATTTAACAAAATAACAAGGTGGAGTATTTCCATAAACCAGAAGTCAAGAAAATTTTGTGTGCATGAAAATTTAATTTTTAAATTTTTTTTGGAAATGGTTCAAGGTATCATAACTGAGTAAAAAAAACATTTTGTAGAACTTTTTTAATTGTGCAAACTATTTTCTTAACATTTTTTCATATCTGTAGTTGTTTTCGAGAAAAATGCGAAAATACGATTTTAAGAAAAAATTCTCCTGGACACAAAAGTTATTTAGCCCGCATAACACTCACAAGATGTCATGATAGTACAAATCCAACTAAAAATTGGTAAAAAATATGTGTGGGTTTTTTGAGAAAATAGACTATAAATATTTTCAGAAAAACTGCCTATTTTGTTAATTTTGAACATTTTCTAAATTTTTTTGAAGATTTGGAAAGAAGACGATAAACGCTACCAGAATCTGTGAAGAAATCTTAAATATTTCAATTAGGTCAAAAGTTATAGAAGTTTTAAAAAAAATTAGGTTTTTCTGAAAAACAAAGCAAAAAATTCAAATACCCATAACTTCGTAGAAATTTTTTTTCACAAATCGCAAAAATACGTGTCGACTAATTTCCTCTAAAAAACAACATATTTTATCCCTGAGAGATTCTACGCCTTCAAGTGTAGAACCGACCTGATTTGAAATGGATTCGGTCTATTAATTTTGAAAAAATTACTGTTAAGTTGAAGTTTTTCTTTAAAAAATTTTTTTTTACTATTTATTAAATGATTTTACATGACAAATTTTTGAACTTCTTAAACTAAATTAAAAACTGTTTTACCCATATTACTTGCTATTTATCTTTAGCGGCATTCAATTTTTAAAGTTGTTCTCAAGAAATATAACTTCTATCATTAAAGTGTGCGATTCTATTTCGAAATAATGGCTGATAAAGCAAAAAAGCAGGATTTCAGAAAGAGTATCGTGAGAAAATCTGTACATTATGTTTGGAAAAGAAAAGTCGATGTAAAAATATTATGTTTCTGTAGATGTTTTCCATCAAGGGAAAAGTTGAAGAAATGATAAAAAGTCTCTTTGATTTTAATCCTTCTGACGAATGCTTGCTAAACGCCGTTTGCGGTAGATGTATACACCAATTGTATCAGTTAAAGAAACGTATTATTCTTTACAAGAATAGTACTATTTTTCAACTGAGATACAATTTGTGTATATGTTACGGTCCAAGCCCGGTGACCGGTCCATCCTAGGATCGACCGGTCGCTCCGCAGTTGGACCAACAGCCCGAAATAGCTATGTACTTCGGGCTTGGACCAGAATATGTTGGTCCTTGTGCAGAGTGTACATTTTTTACCTAATTACTATAAACGAATTGTATAAACAAATATACGGCGTTTTCATTTTTAGAAAATAACTATAAATATTGCACTCAAAAAAATGTCTGGTTAAATTAACCAGAATTCTGGTTAAATATACCCT
>JBAGKK010479864.1:0-17174 GCA_037177015.1 Euceroptres primus
AAACAGAAACACATACTTACATTTTCACAAACAAGCACTCAACTGAAATGAACAGAAAACGGACACACTCTTAACAGCCAGTGTCAAGTATAAACACACAAACTTTCGAAGACTCGTTAGGTCATTTATATTTAGAAAAAGTGTCGAACCGCGAATTTAACTCTAGCCAAAAAGTAGATAACTTAGTAGGGACAACAAATTTACCGGGGACTAGGGCTCCTGATGAGGAAAAATTAGGCGTTGACTACTCAAAGGGAAAGAAAGGGGAAGGAAAACGATACGCGTGCATATATTGCAATAAATTGCTTTTGAATCTCGGTCGTCATTTAGAAAGTGTGCATAAAGATGAAAAAAAAGTAAAGGAATTTCTGTCGATTCCAAAAGGACATAAAAATCGGAGAAAAGAGATAGGTAACCTCGGAAAAGTCGGCGCTTACGTGCACAATACCGACTCCACTAAGAATACGGGGCAAAGGATTGTAGTGAAGCGACCGCAAGCCAAATATGATAGGCGAGGCGATGCGTTTGCCTATTGTTACTATTGCAAAGGGTCTAATTCGAGAGGATCCATAAGGCGTCATAAAAAGAAATGCTCCGGTAAGAGTAGCGGGAAAGATAAATGTTTGATGACCCTGAGCAAAACACTTGTTGGCAACATCCATGAATCGGCCTCAGAAAAATTACGGGAAACAATCTTTCCGGTTCTTAGGGTAGATGATATTGTCCGTGGTATTCGATACGATTGGCTAGTTATTGCATATGGTAACAAAATGTGCGTAAAGTACATTTTGCCGCACCAATATGACATGATTAGAGCACGCATTAGGTTAGTTGGTCGCTTGTTGTTTTCGGTAAAAAATATCAATGCCGGTGTTACAGATTTTGCCGAAATGTTTGATGCAAAATATTATGATGACTGCATTAAAGGTGTTAGAAAAGTGGCAGGCTAGAATGAGCAGCTTGGCACTTTCAGAAAACCTGCAGTTGCAATGGCGCTCGGGACATTAATCAAGTGCATCGGACTTATCCTCCGAAGTCACTGGATAAAAGCTCATGAGCCAGTCAAGCAAAAGAACACTGAGGACTTTCTCAAAATCCTCGAAGAAGATTTTGGGGTTTCCGTAAGTAAGCCGGCATTGGAAACGCAACAAAGGGCGAAAAGAAAAAAGAAAGTTTCTTTACCTACTCTTGGCGACATTAAATTGTTGCAATTTTTTCTGAAAGAAAAAATGGAAGATGCTCTGCTAAATTTGCAAGAAGAATATACCTTCGTTAAATGGATTGCTTTAGCAGAGTCAACATTAACTTCCCTGCAACTTTTTAATCGTCGCCGAGCTGGTGAGATTGAGAGAATTGAAATCAGTGACTTTGAAGTGCGTCAAACACTTGACGAGAAAACAAATAAAGATCTCTTTTCAACTCTCTCATCAGACTCGAAGAATATCGCGAAATCGTATGCGAGATTTAGCATCCGAGGCAAGCTGGGGAGAATCGTTCCTGTGTTGCTGAATCCATTGCATGTAAAATGTATTGAAATGATTCTGGAACACAGGCCAAACCTGCATATCGTAGATTTGAACGAATTCATCTTTGGGTTACCAAGTTCGCGGCCTGATATACCCAAGCACCTGAGAGCCTGCAGCTTGTTGCGCAGATTCTCTCAACAATGTGGTGCGAAGATGCCCTCAAGCTTGCGAGGAACTACATTGAGAAAGCATGTTGCTCAATTGGGTATTTTGTTGAAATTGAATGAAGAAAACGTTGCAGACCTTGCCAATTTTATGGGTCACGGGAAAGACATTCATAAAGAGATATATCGACAGCCCATCATTAGTCGCGAAATTGTTAAAATCTCGCAACTTCTGGAAGCTGCTCAAGGAGGGGATCTCGTGAAAGAAGTTTCTGGCGGCTACACACCTGATTCATTCACAAAAAAACCGCAAGGCAAATAAAAGAAAGCGTTCTTGTGAGTAATACTTTGAGTTCAGTCAAGAGATTTTACAAAACTTTTTCACATTACGCTCAACTATTCTTTGTTTTCAGCATCACCCAATGACAAAACCATAAAGCGGATCATGTGGAGTAAGGAGGAAATTGACAAGGTCCACGAATTGTACCACGATCATCTTCTCAGAGGGACGTTTCCTAGTGCCGATGAAATAAAAAAGGATATCGCAAATCATTCAGTTCTTAGCAGAAGATCTCACTTAAAAATCAAAACCTGGCTGAGCAATGAGAAGAAAAGAAAGAAAAAGAGCAATGCAGACCGTTTCTGTAAATAATCCGTATTAATTATATTTGATGTTAAGGTTTTTGACCAGTTATATAGTAGAATAATAGACTTTTATAGTTAAAGAATGTCCACAATGTTATGAACCTGAAAAAATTACATCAATACGCCTTATTATTTATATTCTATATAAATTTTATAATTTCAGAAAAATAATTTAAATAAAAAATTATATTACATTTAGGACCAAATAACCCTTTCTTAGTGTCTTTTATTTAATTTCTTATATTTAATATAGTTTCTTATATTTAATATAATTACTTATATTTAATATAGTTTTTCTCCGGACTCGACATTGAATATCGTGTGAAAAGGAATTCGGTGAAAAAAGTCGGTAAAGTAGAAATCGGGTAATTATGACATGGCCTACTGAGTACAAAATCGAATTATTATGTATTTTAAAATTAATTTTCTTTAATGTATAGCCTGCTCATTTATTACACTCTAATCACTTATTCAAGATTTTCATTGATTATTAATTATAAATTTATTCATCTTCCATAAATAATTGTATGTCCGGTCAGTTGAAAATTTGTGTGTTGAAAATTTATCCTTACTACAAAAACGGTTTTTGTGATCTTTAAAATTTGTTTTTACCGACTTTACAATTTTACCATTTCTCAAAGTTCGAGCAAAAAATATTTAATAATGTTGAGAAAAATTTGGAAAAATTTATAAAAATAGATTTGGCTTGTATGGTAAGTAATTAATTATCACATGCCCAAAAGTCACTTCACACATTAAAACAAACACCAGTTTTAAATCTACTGCGCCGATAATTTTTGGTCCTTAGTAACAGTGATGGGAGAACGCGGATATCTCTAGCATGCGCAGTAGTGATTCTTGTGTATTTTTAGGTTATGTAACCACATGTGTCAAACAAAAAATATACAGGAATCACTACTGCGCATGCCAGAGATATCCGCGTTCTCCCATCACAGCTTAATAATAATAATATAATTAAAAAGAAATAGGATGCTACAATACTATTTTGTACTATTTTGCTTATAAAAGCTTTAAGAATTAACAATTTTACATTTAAGTAAACAGGAAATTCATTACATAATGATGTTTCAATTTGAACAATTTTAGATTTTGTGTATGAATCCTTCGAAATTGTACATATAAATTTATTTTTGATCGGAAGTATTAAGGTTTGAACAACTTTTAAGAAGAATCCTTCTAAACATCAAAATTGTTTTGTTTCAACGTTAAATCTTTTAAAATTATAACGTGATAACTTTAAAATGAAAGCCTTATAAAGTGACGTGATCCCAGATTTCTACCTTGCCGAAATTTTTTCGCAACAACTCACGTCCACACGAATTGAGATATCGAGTTGAAAATTTGAGAAATTGAATAAAAGGCACTAAAGAACGTTTGTATGGTCCTTAATTTCTCTAAATACAAAACAAGATTTCGAAAACAAATTGTATTTTTGTATTTCCAAAAATTTAGAACCACACAAACGTTTCTGAGTGCATTTTATACAATTTTTCAGAATTTCAACTCGATATTTCAATTCGTTTGTCCGTAATTTGTTGCAAAAAGAAATGTCGGTAAAGATGGAATCTGATAAGTATCATATAGACTAATTTTTTAATTAACACATCAAAAATTGTAGAGTTTCAAATTTATATCGTTCAGAATTGTAAAATATCATCCCAGTTTACACCGCGACATATTACTCTAATAATAATCATTTAATAAAGCTGATTCAACTAGTCAAATGTGACTAAAAAAACCTGCCACAGGTAACCAGTTTCGTTTGGCACCAAGCTATAAAATATTACATCCCTGAAGGTCTCTCCACAATAGGACTTTATAGGTTGACATAGCGTCGACACAACGTCGATGCTTTGTCGACGTGATGTGCGCGCATCTGTTGCCAACTGTTAGAATTTGTTGATGTTCAAGTTCACCCGGTACTGAAAGTACACACAACCTCACTTTAGATAAAAATAGTTGGTAACAGATGCGCGCGCATCATGTCGACACAGCATCGATGTTGTGTCGACGCTATGTCGATTCATAAAGTCCTATTGTGGAGAGACCTTGAAAAAAAGTGAAAATGATTGTCGCATGTAAGTGACTAGGATGTCATAATCATATAAAAGGAAAAAGTATCATGACGGCTCTAATCTCTAAATTTTCTGCATATCTCGATAATAACTTGAAGCTATATAAAAGAATGTGACTTTTCTGATTTTGAAAGGACCTGCCATCTCGCCCTCCACAATATATTGGAAAGGCTTAGGGGTGTGATTAATTATTTATGTACCAGTCACAGGGGTGCCTTCCCGCGCCGCAAGAGTCTTTGGAATGGGGTAGAAAAGTGATCCTAACTATTTATGTAACTATTCAAAGCGTATGCTTCCCCTCCCATCCAGAAGTTGGAAAAGGTTAGGGGTGTGACTTGAATGATTTCTGTGACCAGTCATAGGGGTGCCTTCCCGCGCCTTATAAGACTTTGGAAGGGGGTAGGGTGTGACTTTAATTATTTATGTGATCAGTCACAGAGTGTGCCTTAAGGGGATACTCAGTAAGAAATCCTAAATTGCTGCACGGGCAGTCTTAAAAGAACTCTTCGAGGAACTCTTGGAGACCTCTGAGAAATCTAGCATTCATGAGAAATCTAGGAAATCTTTGGCTAAGTGTGGACAGAGTTGAGGTGGTGTGGAGCATTCCGACATACGCTCCTATGCGTGGAACGAACAATCGACTGAATCCGAAAGCCACCGAGTTTAGCCGAGTCTGTAGAATCCCACGTGAGTTCTGATCGCGAGCAGAATCGGAAATCTCGGAACTCTCGGCAATCTTAACGGAATCTTGGAAATCTCTATGAAAATGCAATACAGATTGCAGCATTCACAGTTTTAAGATTTTCAGATTTCGTAGTGAGCAGCCCCTCGGTATGCCTTCTATCTCCCCCACGTAATATTGGAAAGGCTTAGGAGTGTAACTCAAATTGTTTTTGTGACCAGTCACAGGCATGCCTTCCGGCGCCCAAAGTATCTTGGGAATGGGGTAAAAATGTGACTTAAATTATTATGTGACCATTCATAGGGGCGCCTTCAAACTCAGCACGAGAAATTGTAAAGGGGTATGAGTGTAACTTGAATTATTTCGATGATCAATCACGAAGGTGCCTTTCCACCCCTACAAGATATTGGACATGGGTAGGGGTTTAAGTGGTAAAGGGGTAGAATTGTATCTCAAATTATTTCTGTGAACAGTCAAGGAGGTGGCATTCCGCCCGCGCAAGATATTGGAAAGAGGTAGCGGTGTGACTTTATTTATTTATGTGACCAGTCACAGAGTCGCGCCCCAAGATTCTTTGGAATGGGGTAGAAAAGTGACCTTAATTATTTATGTGACTAGTCAAAGCGTGTGTATTTCTTTTCGCGCCCCCCTCCCCTCACCAGACGTTGGAAAGGGATTCCTTTTCTGATTTTGAGGTTACCTGTCAAACTAAAACGTTAGGTCCATAAAGTTGGTAATATAGTTGGTTCAGCCAATGCTACCAACTTTATAATCTGCAAAATTACGAGATCCTGACATGACTATCATGTTACTGGATACTGACTAAGATGTCATAATCATGTTGTTTCAACTTGTCACACGTTACACTGCAGTACTATTAGTATCACGTTGTGCGTTACCTGCTGGGTAACCTAAAAGTCTTTATTGTGGAGTATGTCCGTAGTGCCCCTAATAAATCACTCTATGTTATAAAAAGATTTCGTCACCGCTGCCGCCGCTGTTTCAGGAATTCAGGGAAGGCCCTCCAGAACCTCCCACAATGGCCTCCAGAGCATCCCCCTTTCCAGAAAAAATAAGATAACTTTTAAAGGGGGTACCTTTTCAATTTTTACGAAAATTATAATTATATTTATGTGATTAAAAAAAAGTTCAGAAAAATTTTGAAAAATGAAAAATGTTCAGAAAAATGAAAAATACACCTATTTTGGGGGTTGTCGTGCGCGAAAGGTCACGCTTTTTACCTGCTTTTATATTTGTTAATGTAATAATTTATATTATTTTTAATAATAAACTAAATGTTTCCAATTTCCCCATTGACAATTTTTCAATAATTAGAACAATTTTTATGCATTTAAAAAAAAGGTAAAAAATTGTATGAGTAATAATATACCTATTTTGGGGGTTGTCGCGCGCGAAAGGTCACGCTTTTTACCTGCGTTCAAAATTGTTAATGTAATAATTTATATTATTTTTAATAATAAAATAAATGTTTCCAATTATCCCCTTTCCAATTTTTCAACCATTAGAATTATTTTTATGTATTTAAAAAAAAAGGTCAACAAAATGTATGAGCATTAATAATATACCTATTTTGGAGGTTTTGGTGCACGAAATGTCACGCTTTTTACCTATATATTATTTGAAATAGTAAACTAAATGTTTAAAGTTTAAACAAATCAATCCAAAAAGTCATTTTGTAGAAAAACGTTTCGTTTATTTTTTAAAACAATATAAGTTATTACATTCACAAGATTAAAAGCAAGTAAAAAGCGTGACCTTTCGCGCGCGCCAACCCCCAAAATAACTACATTATTGCTCATACATTTCTTTACCTTTTTTTAAATACATAAAAATAATTCTCATTGTTGAACAATTGGGAACATTTATTTTATTATCATTAACTGAAAACATGACTAAAAATATATAACCAAATTTGTGACTTTCCTATATGTTTCTAAAAAAGATAGTACAATTTTGTATCAAAAACGCAGACAAAAATTTATATTTTATATTGTACTTACTAACCTGACTAAAAACGTAGACCCAAATTTTTTTAAACCTATATTTATTTACCTGAAACGGGGGTCGGCGCGAGCGAAGCGCGCGCAGGGGAAGCTGCCCCTTAGTAAATAAATAGAAATGTAAAATTTAAATCTTAAAAATTAGATAATCTACGAATGAGTAACATTTTTTACGGTAAAATAGTTGGAATCAAGGATCCCCAAACTGTAATGCATTTTCTTTTGACGAAGTTTTTAAGCGACATAGCCTCAGACTCAAGCAAACTTCTTGTCAATGGTGAGCCACGCACACAAGCGTACAATAAATTAGAGGGAGATACACAATCTTACAGTGTTATCATTGACACAGTAGCTTATATGTGTAACGCGAATGTGTCGCCCTCAGCAGATATTTACCGGAACTTTTTACCCAAAAGTTCGTCAAAAGCAAAAGCATTGCAGTTTGGAGGCCCTGGTTAAAATCACATTTAGCTTATAGACGGCCGGTAAAACAGTTTGTATACGTTTAGCCAATAAACGGCTAATAGAGGTTATGTGCTCGCAGTCATAACCTCATTCACGAATTGCATTTTTTGCAATCCACATCATTTTTAACGTTATTTCTAATTTAATAATAACTCTACTTAAAAAAGTCAGGAATCGTCACAAATGGTAAGAATTTCTGACGATTTCTGAACATCCTGACCATTCTTGACGAGTCTGACTATATCTGAAGATATGCTAATTCACATCCTATCAGGTAGCTTATCCGGTAGGACCGCAGGTAGGCCAACCGAAAAGGATGAAAGATTAAAAATAAATTTTTTTCAATGTTGTATATACAGATTCAAAAGTTAGAAATTCAGAATCGACGGGTTTCGGCGATTTCAGATACCTAAAAATTTTCCTAAAAAATTTAAAATTAGGACAGATATAATGTATCTTGTAAGGAGAAAGAGATACGTCAAAACGGACAAAATTTTCAGATTCCCCTTCAGAGTCATTCAGTATATAAATATTAATAATTAAATATAAGTAAAAAGAGAATATGCATAAATAAATATAAATAAATAATATAAATGACTTGGGAAAAATAAAAGGGATTAGGTTTTATGGCATTCTATTCTTGGACCCCTAATAAAGGGATTATCCTTCGAACCCAAGCTCTGACGATTTCTGAACATTTTCTCATGAATTCTGACTTTTCTTTGCAATTTCTGTCGAGAAACGTAACAAAAGTAGTCAGAAATGGTCAGAAGTCCCGACTTTTTTCTGACGATTCCTGACTTTTTTTCAGTAAGGAAGGCAGAAAAATGTAGATTTTTGCAAATTTGTCAACAAACTCGAAAAAATTCTGGTATGTCTGGCATTTTTACCAAATATACATAATTGTTTAAGCAATTTCCATTTGTTTAACATTTTTTTACTGTTAATGAATTAATGGCCGACTGGCGTGGGGCAGCGAGAGTTCAACTTATTGGCACTTTAGAGTCAATGAAATAAAATGCTAATTTATGGACGTAAAAATATCAACCTATATCCAAATAGGCTAGTTAAGATTCTACTAATTCAGTTTCATTATAATTTTATTTAAATAAATCCAACCTTAATCCGAGTACAACAAGCCGCTCCACACCAGTGGCGAGAGGATCCAAGCAACATGCACTAATAAAGGTGACCGCGTGGAACAATTGCGTTAGGGACAAAATTCCAAGAACCGCAAACCTTATTAGAAATAGTAAATATTTCCCAATTAGAAAACTGATTTTAGATTGTAATCAAATCAAAATGAACCGGCTAAAAAGTATTGATATTACAACATATTAAAAATTTGCACCTTCTCCAATTAACATGAACCAATTGGTGTGAATCAAATATCAACACGATTAATTTACTTTATTCTTAATTGTTTAAACAATTCGTATTCGTATTCTGGTATATCTGGTATTTTTATCAGCATACATAATTGTTTAAATCAAAGATAAAAACGGTTGAATAATTTTATTGTTAATTTTTTAAACAATTTTTATTGTTTAAATATAATTTCTAACTAGAATAAGTAACATGAACCAATTGGTTTAAATTAAAAATCAACACGACTGATTCACTTTATTGTTAATTGCTTAAACATTTTTTATATTTGAATATAACTTCTGACTATAATAAGGCAAAAAATGCAGATTTTTGAAAATTTGTCAATAAACTTGACAAAATTCTGGCAAGTCTGGTATTTTTACCAGACATATATAATTTATAAAACAATTATGTTTCATAAATTCCATTAAGTATTACCTCACTCTAATTGAAATGTGGATGAAAAGTAAAAAATTTAAGAAAAAAACTGGAACTATCTAGTATTACAGTAAAGAGGATATTTGTAAATTATTACGTTAATTATTACCCTACTCAAATTGAAAAGTAGAAAAAAAGTAAAAAATTCCAAAAAACTTAAATTATCTAGGACTACTATAGGCAAAGATGTTTGTAAGCAATTATAACTTATTTAAACAATTATATTTCATAAATCGAATTAATTATTAGCTCATTCTAATTAAAAAGTTGACAAAAAGTAAAAAAAAATTTAAACACCGCAACTAACAAGCATCACTGTAGGTAAAGATAGTTGTAAACAACTAGAAATTGTTTAAACAATTATGTATTTTAAATAAATTTATCATAACCTCACTTTAATTGAAAAGTGGACAAAAAGTAAACAATTTAAGGAAAAACCATTACCAAAAAGCATTACTATAGGAGAAGGTAGTTGTAAGCAATTATAAATTGTTTAAACAATTATATTTTGTATATTGCATAAATCATTACCTCAGTTTAATTGAAAAAAGGTACAAAAAGTGAAAAATTTGAGAAAAAACCGCCACTATATCTAGCATTATTATAGGATAAGATAGTTGAAAATAATAATAAATTGTTTAAACAATTACGTTTTATAAATTGCATTAATTACTACCTTACTCTAAGTGAAAAGTGGGCGAAAAGTCGAAAATTTAACAAAAACGGCAATAAGCTAGCCATATTTAAAGAGAACATTATTAAAAATAATAATAAATTGTTTAAACAAGATCTCTTGCTATAACTTGAATTAATTATTATCTCACCACGTGAAAAGTGGAGAAAAAGTTAAAAATTTCAGCAAAAAAAGAAACTTTCCAGCATTCGTCAAAGAGAATATTATTAAAATAACGATAAGTTGTTTAAACAATTAAGTTTATTAATTAAATTAATTATTACCTCACTCTAATTTGAAAGTGGATAAAAGTTGAAAATTTCAGAAAAAGCCAGAACTTTCTAGCACTCTTCTAAGAGAATATTGTTATAAATAATAATTTATTTCAAGCAATTATTTTTGTTAACTTTAATTGATGAGTGCAAATAAAGATAACTGAAGAATGTACGTGAAGTAATAAAGTAACAAAATTATTCAACCTTTGCTTCTTTAAGAATAACGGATCCTGAAATTAACCAAGATACATTAGGTACAAATTACTCGTAACGATTTCAAGCAATCTGATATTAACAATAAACCTTTTTTTAATTTTTTAAAATTCGAATAACTTTAATTTCCACAAGTAAAATATATAAATATAAATTACCGATGTCGTGGAACTACCAACACGATACATTTTATGCTATAATTAAAAAAATAATTATTGCATTTAAATAATTGATGCATATAAATATTGCCAACTGGAAATAGAATATTTGGTGTCATTATATACATTATATTCAATAATTCTGTGATATATATATATAAGCAAAATACTGTTCGCGTCGTGGAAGTATCCACTTTATACTTTTATTGAATAAAAAAAAATAATAACAATATTTATAAAATTTGTCCATATATGCTCTCTGTGTAGATAATTCCACCTATATATGCAATAAAAAATGGGTGTAAAAAAAGGTCGTGGAACTGACCAATTCATATATATATATATATATATATTGAAGATATATTGAAGATATATTGAATATGCTCGACAAAAAAGTATATTAATAGAAACCCGTGAGAAAAATTTGGATGGATTTAGTATAAAATAAAGTAGAAATGATATTGTAAATCTTGACCCAATTAAAAAGCAGAATCGAAGTAGAAGGAAGCCCAGGACAAATTGGGATTATTTTGGAATTCTCTCACCCTGTATTCAATTTCAGAAAGAGGGATGGTGCAAGGCTAGATAAACAGAGACATCACAGATTGATAATTCGTACAACATCCAAGTAATCATCAACGAAGTAGAATCAAAAGACTCTCACCAGAAGGACCGCAGAGTATATCGGGGCTGTTTTCAAATTTTCTTACCCTGTCGAAAATTCGAAAAGGGGGGTCGTGTAATGAGCTGGTTAAGTGGATTGCCCCAGGATTCACAAACTTGATAATTCGTAACTACATTGATCAGTTCACGAATGATTAACGAAGTTTCCCGAGAAGTAACGAGGACTCATCATCGAAAATACGGTCTCGAGGAGAGTTAGTCGGACATTAGGACCCGCGAAGGTAAAAGCCTAATCGAATCGGCCAGTACGTATTTCTTAGAAAAATCGATCGGTGTGTGATAGTTGATGCTGAAGTGGCTGTGGGTCTGGACAAAAAGGACATCTTTCAACATCTTTCACGGGGACGCTCGTGAAAGATTAAGAACAAACCATCCCCTAAAGTAAGGGTGAGAACTTCGGCCTGGGAGCAGTCAGCTGCCAAGGAAAGGGAGAGCTTCGCCATCGAATCAACAAAATTGTGTCAAGGTATTTGAAATTGTAAGGACCAAGTGTCCCAGCGATCATTAGCTTTTTTATTCGGCCTAATTTGATAGATGTATTCGATTGAGAATCTCAGACTTGTATAAAGTTTATCCGCGGATTTTTATTCTTTTTCTTATTGTTAAAAAAGAATAGGAAAAAATACGACTACGCAAAAATGCTCTGAACGAGTTTCAGGTCAGGGAATTGTGGTCGTCGGATCATCTCTTAATTTGCCAGGTTGTATCCTGGAATGCTTGATTCCTATTGCTTCAAGAATCTTCTTTTTTGCATAATAATAAAGTCGTGTAAAAGTAATTTGGGTGTCGTTATTGACTTCACCTTCTTTGTATCATAACGTCGGTTCAAAGAACACCACCCGCTTCAACTCGGCCATCTCAGTTTTATGATAAGTTTTAAGTTTAAATATGTAAACAATTGAAAATCGTTAATGCATGTAATATTGAAAAAATTAAAAATAAATCATTTTTATCCCCTCCCCTCCCGCATCGCTATATCACTGGTGAATTCTACAACACAAAATTATTTTTTTCTTCGGCCCTGACTATATATTGCGCAAGAGTCGATTCCCTTGTCGGGGCCTCATCAGGTACAGATAGATTTGTCATATCCAAGTGAGGCAAGACATTGTTCACTAGAACCTGTCAGGGGCTCTGTCTTTTTATTCTAAATTGGTAATTGCAAGTCGTGCAATTCCCGTACATTCCTACGTTTCCTGAAACGTTTTATAAGAATATATGTTTAGTGTTTTTTTTAAACGTTAAAAAAACGTAACGAATAAGCGTTACAATTTTTCCTTCTATATTAACGCATAAAACACGTTGGATTCGCGAATATTCCGTTTTTTCCAGAAACCTTTTGATACATTTCTCCTGAACATTAAAGGAGAAAATAGTTACTTGAGTATAAAAGGTCAAGGAGAGATAATTCAAATGCTTCGATTCATGGATGATATCGCTTTGCTAGCGAGTGCGGAAAAAGAATTTTGAAAAAGTGATGAATATCATGGAGAAAATTTGTCCTTGCGGACAAATTTCAGATTGATTCTGACCTATTCTGGATTCGAAATTTTTATCCGGATAGATTCCGGATTCATCCGGAGTAAATTCCAATTGCACTTTGATTTGAGCGGATGACAAGTTTCCCTTGCGGACGAATTTCGGATGGATCCGGACTGGAAATTTGTGAACGGACAGATTTCGGATCCATCCGGACGATATTCCATTTGCACTTTGATTTCAGCGGATAAAAAGTTGTGATTGCGGACAAATTTCGGATGGATTTGGATTATTTCCTAGCTCAGAGTTTTTGTCCGGACAAATTTTGGATTCAGTCAGACTAAATTCCACTTAAAATCGTATAAATTCAGCTTTTGAAAATAAAATGGATAGTGAAGTTGAAAACGAAGAAGTCTTAACCGAGGTATAGGAAAAAAGAAACTTGTATTCTAAAATAAAAGAAGAGACGCGAACGATTAATAGGTGATATGTGATATCCTTAAGCACGAAGGACTGGTGGGAACAATTCTAGAGGGTAAAGTAGATGAGTGAAATGAAAAAGGGAGACAAAAGTTAGAATATGTTAAACAGATGATTATTGAGGATGTAGATCGTAACACATATATTCGGATGGGAGCAACATGGTTACAGTTCAGCGAGACCGGCAAGAAGGTACCTTTTCAGGAAGAGAGGCAAAAAGGTTCTACTGCAGAAATTAAGCTAATAGAGGTTTATTTAAATATATTTTTATATACTTCTAGTTTATTAAATCATTAAAAAAGTAATAGTACTAGAAAGAATAAAATTTCTACTCTATGGTAGTATTACTTTTTTAATGATTTAATAAACTAGAAATATAAAAAAATATATTTGAATAAACCTCTATTAGCTTAATTTCTGAAGTGGAACTTTTTTGTCACTCTGCCTGAAAAAGTACCTTTTTGTTTTTCTTCGCGAAACGGAACCTTTTTGCTACTTTCGCTGAGCAGGAACCTTTTTGCCGCTCTCGCTGAACTGGAACCTCGTTGCTCCGACCCGGCGATATGTTTATTGGAAAATGGCAAGATTCACTTAAAACACAAAGGACTAAAGAACAGCATTAAACCCTAACTAAAATAAATTGATTATTCATTTTTTAAATTTTTCTTTTCGGCATGCTTTTTTCAAATTATTATAAAAAGCTTAAAAATTATAGTCTGCAATTTAAACACCGATTCTAAATGTACGCAAATACTTTCAGATTCTGTCAAGCCCTAATCAAAATCAGAAACAGACACACTGATGTTGTAGAAACAATGGCACGGGGTGTACTGGAGTTAAAAGAGTCACACGACGTTGACGTCCAAACGGAGAACAGTATTCAGTACTTTCTAGACAGATTTTTCATGTCGAGAGTGTCTATTCGAATGCTTATAAATCAACATAGTAAGTTTATAATTATATTATTATTTCGATATAAGACATTAGGAATTAAAAATATTATTTTGAGTTATTTTTTATTACTGAATTATTTTCTCAAAGAAACCACATTTATATTCGTGACGTGTGGTATACGTTGGGATACTTGGTGTTGATGCACGTAACTATTTATATTTCTAATTTATTTCTTATTCTATTCTTCAAGTGTGATCAACATTGTTTTTCCCTTTTTTTCAGCACTACTTTTTGGCGGAGAACTAAATGGCCATAACAGACATGTAGGTTGCATAGATCCATTGTGTGACGTTATTAGTGTCGTGAAAGATGCATATGAGAACGCAAGATTTTTATGTGACAGATATTATCTGGCCAGTCCGGAGTTGATGGTCAGACAGCATAATGGCAAGTTTGAAAAAAGTTGATTACTAGTTTTCTTTCGTAAGTAATACAATGAATATACATTTATACGCATGTGGTAAAATTATTATTAAATCTTTCCGTATGATCTGCCGTCCCAAATTCAAATGCCGTATCTGCATTTAGGATAAGTCACCTGTCATTTTATAGTCCAGACATCTGGTACTTTGGAGTCCCAATAATTGTCGCGTGAAAGGACCCCGCACCAAATAAATGGTAAAAAAGGTCACGGTGGAATTTTCAAAGTTTTTGATATTTTTTAGTTTATGCTCTCCTGATCAAAAAATCTTGATCGCAAAAACTCAAATTATGAACAGTTTTTGCGCTACGACGATTTAAAAGTCAGATTTGGGTACATATTTTTACCTGTGGAGTGGCATATATCACAGACTTTTTTTTCACCCTTTGCATTGCTCTCGTGTAAGTTTATGCAGAAAAAGAATTGCACGGACGAACAATGCGATGTAATCGCGTTGGAAGTGAAAAGCGCTAAGCGTTCGGGCGATGCGCTAAGCGTTTAGGCAACGCGCAAAGCGTTCAGATAATTGCATGCTATCGAGCTTCAAACGCTAAATTCGATTTCTATTATCAAAAGGCGTTTGGTTGTCTGAATTGGTGATAAAAATAGCTAATTCACAAACGCATGACAAATGCTACTTTCGTTTGAAAGATTGCATCCTGAGTTTCTCGCAAAGCGGTTAAGTTGAATGGCCAGACAAAAGAATCGATACCCAGCGTTGCTTTGGTACTGATCAACCAGTTTATGTCAAGCACTCTAAAGCATCTTTTACAGAATTCTCCTTTTGTGCCAACGTTTCCATCCCACCTTCAACGCTAAGCGTTTAATAAAAGCACTCAGACAACAGAATAAACTCCCAGCGTTGCTGTTTGGCTCGGATTAACCAGTTTAAAGCAAGTAGTCTAAAACAACTTATAAGGAATACTTATCTCGTTCTTACGCTCCCACTTTAACTTCAACGCGAAGCGTTTAAGAAATCACCCAGACAACAAAATCAACTCCCAGCGTTGCTGTTTGGCGCTGATCAGCCAGTTCAAGTTCGCAATAATCATTTGATTGTGTTTCATGTCAAAGTCACTTGAATCACTTGAATCCATCTGATGTTACATATTGATATTGATGTTATATACTCATAGTCTCTGAGTGCCACTTGATGACCGTAATATTTTCACCAAATATTACTCCAAGTCGCGTGAAGTTGTGCAGAATCACAGAATGTGACTTAAGTAGCGATATGTCTGTTTAAGGCTTGAAGTCAGTCATGGTCACTTGATTTCCATTGATTTCACATATAACCGTCAATAGTAACTTGAATCCACTCTATGTCTCCGAAACTCGTGTGAAGATATGTAAAATAACTCAATGCGACCTGAGTAGCGGAATGTCTTATAAAGTTGCTTGAACTCAGACAGTGTCACTTGATATCCGTTGGTATCTCATATATTTGGCAATAGTCACTTGAATCCACCAGACGTCATCAGCAAATCACATTATGTCACATTAATGATACAAGATTGTCGTTTTGAAGAAAGGTGGCAATGGTTTTCAGAAACCGGTTACCGTGTTATGTTTGTGATAGATTATTTCGGCCAGGTCTTTTAGCTCGAATTGATGGAAACGAAAACCCAGATAAGCGCGATACTGCTATCCACAGACGTGATGGCTTCGGTAGGCCACCACTTATTATCACACCTCTCACGAGGCTGTGCATTAATTGCAACCAATCTATTCGGATTGAAGTAGCGGAAATCGAACGTGACCCCTCTTGTTTAAGGCTAAACGTGCTGACACAAACTGCGAATCGTAGTTATGTGGTTTGTGATGTTGACATCCACAGGCTTTCTTTGGAAAGTAGAGCTAACGTCTTCATTTTATTGAACATTTACGTCCCCGAAGACGTTAAATCCTGCAGAATTCACTTAGATGATCGTGGTTTTTTTCTACAGCCGTTGTTACCTGGGTTGCAATTTGTAAATAGGCCATACGTAATAAAGGGGCATCAATTGCAGGTGTTTCTATAGGAGCTCCGTAACGTCGCAGTGAACCGTCTTGTTTATAAAGATGAAAACAGTTTCACAGATTCGGAATTCGAAGCCTTTTCTCCTGTGACGAAAGAACAGTTCCGGGAGCTGTTCTTGTATTGTGATCCAGTTCTTCGACAAAATGGCTTCAGGTAAGTAACGAAAAAAGATCTTCTTATGTTCTTGTGCAAGTTGAGACAAGAACTTTCTGATGAGTTCCTGAAAGTTATGTTTCAATACTCAAGCAGACAAGCTGCAAGCCTGGTTATTGCTACTGTCAGGAGATCTATGATCATAAGATTCGTTCCGGAAAGCATAGGATTTGGTGCAATCACTAGGGCGGAATATATAGAGGCATGTTACTGAATTTGTCAACATACTATACAACCCAGACCCTGAGATTGTCCGCGTGGTTGTGATCATTGACGGCACTTACAGCTACATTGAAAAGAGCACATACTTTCGTTTTCT
>JBAGKK010479875.1:0-37204 GCA_037177015.1 Euceroptres primus
ATGTGATTCAAAAAGTTTAAAATGATTCTGAGGCATGAAGTAATAAAAGGTGTTTGATTTGTAAAAGAATGTCCCATTTACTTGATTAGTTTTCATTTTTGATTCTAAAACTCTGGCTAAAATCCACGCACAAGAGAGCCAACCTCCAGCAAATTAAAACATTAATAATTTTTTAAAAATTTATTCGATTGAGGTAAAACTTTCCAGGAAACTTATCTCCACCTTAATAAACAACTTTCTCGCTCACATTTTTTTCTTGCACAAAATTCATTCGTCTCTCGAAGCGCTTGAAGATATTTACACAAGACTTTTTCTACGTCTCGGAAAAAATTAATAACTTTATTTTTAATAACAATATTTAACTTTATCTTCTTTACTTTACTTCAAAACACTATAATTTTAATCCCTGTAAATTTGTCAAATATCTCAAAAATTGTCTATTTTGGAGCGAGTTGAAGTGAAAAAATGGAAATTTTTCAACCTACAAAAAACCGAAATTTTTGAGAATATTTAGGGAACTATTAAAGGTACAACTTTTTTATGAACACAAAAGATGCACGTCATAAAAAAGCATGATTTTTCCGAATAATTCCTAGCCGCGATTTTTTTGTAAATAGTTTTTTGACGGGGTCCTGAATGACCTCTAAAACTTTGTAGAACAGATCGATTGCCAAAGGGTTTTTCTTTAAAAAGAATTTTCAAAATTCACGTTCGCGTGGACGGACCATTTCCATTGCGTTGTAGAAAAAAAAGTTAAAATTAAAAATAAATGTACACAATTCTAAGAAAAACAAAAGAAAAAAGAACCTTCTATCTCTTATAAGTTATGAGATACAGTAATTTCAAAAAATCCCTTTTTTTCGAATTTCATTGAAAATCACTACTTTTTATAACATTGTGTGAAACATCCAACCGAATAATTTTATGAAAAAATGTTGAACAGACGAGTATTAATTCAAGTGTTTATCTTTAATTTGCCACAAAGGACAAAGTCCCAGCTCTAAGAGGTTGGCAGTTATGGCCTGTCTAAGTGGATTACTTTGACCTATTTTTCAGGGCAATTTCCCCGTGCGGAGTTTTCTCGAAACAGAGCGTTCCATGGGCTAAGTGCGATAGTGATGTTAGAGGATGAAATGAAGTAACCAAAATTCTACGAAAACCAAAAAAAGGGTCCTCTAGTCCTATTAGTTTGTGATTTGTGATCTTTCAAAACGTCCCGTTTTTTTGTATTTTCTTACTAACAGCAGAAAAATTGTGTTTGTTGAAAATAATAATAGATCGCAAGTTATGACCCTGGAAAGTGGACCCTTTTTGCATATAATCACCCCAGTGTACCATACGGGGCAAGTTTGTTTATATTTGAACATTTCTTTGCAAATTAAGTGATTAGCACTAATTGTAAGTAAATAATACATACTTTTTTATTGATAAACAATTAATTGTTTATAAGAATGTCAGTTAAACATCTCAAAAAAATAGTTGAAGGTTAAACCAACAACAAGATGTGTTCATCGATCATCCATCAGAATAAAGTAATCCAACTTTGAAATTAAGAATAATTTCAAGATCTATTTTCAGTCCTTTTTTTTTACTGTTTTTCAGAATTTTGCAGCAAAAAAGTTATTATAATTTATTATAAATATGTTATTGTTGTATGTAACAAAATGTGCCTTGTCTTATTAATAAACAAATAATTGTTTATGACAAAATTATTTAAACACCTGTTTTTAGAACTTTTTGGCCGTACCTACGAGGTACGGCCTTGAGTACCTATGAGGCAAAAAAGTTATTCTAATGTTTTATAAATCTACAATATGCATTTTCTTATTAATAAACTAGTAATTTTTTATAACAATATAAAAAACATGTTTTTTGTACTTTTCATCATTTTTAAGTAGTTTTGTGACAAAAAATTACTCTAATTTATAATGAATATCGAATAAGCCTTATATTAATAATAAAATAGTCTTTGTTTATAACAAAATATTTTTCTCAACTGCTTCTCTACATTTTATTATACTATTATCCTACAGACACTTGTGATTCGTCCTGAATGTCGCAAAATGTATTGAATAATATTTTTTGTAATTATTACTTCAGTAATTAATTAACTAATGAATTAATTATAATAATGAGTACTTAAGTAATTAATTAAGTAAGTAATTAATTAGTTAATCCATTAATGAAGTTCTAATTACACATAAAATATTATTCAATACATTTTGCAACATTCAGGACGAATTACAAGTGTCTGTAGGTCAATTGTATAATAAAATGTAGAGAACTTGTTGGTAAAAATATTTTGTTATAAACAATGACTTTTATTATTAACATAAGGCATATTCAATGTTCATTATAAATTAGAATAATTTTTTTCCCACAAAAGTGCTGAAAAAAGGATGAAAAGTACAAACAACATGCTTTTTATGGTATTTTTATAAACAATTACTTATTTATTAATAAAAAAGGCATATCGTAGATTTATAATACATTATAATAAATTTTGTCTTATAAGTACTCAAAATCGGTCAAAAAGTACTAAAAACAGGTGTTTAAATAATTTTGTCATAAACAATTAATTGTTTATTAATAACAACAGACATATTACAATTACAATACATATTACATACGTATTATTACATATTACATTCAATACATGAATCAATACATATTAAATACGTATTATAATACAAAACTCTCTAAATCTGAATTAGTAGTTTTCTACTAATAAAATAATGCCGAATCGTTTACCAATTGCTTTAGTAAGCATTTCTACTAATTTTAAGTAGAAAACTACTAATTAATGGTAGAAAACTACTAATTCACGTAGTAAGGGTTACTAATTTATTAAGTAAGCCTTCCTAAGTGCATTAGTAGTTTTCTACTATGAATTAGCAGTTTTCTACCATTAATTAGTAGAAATGCTTACTAAAGCAATTGATAAACGATTCGGCACTATTTCATTAGTGGAAAACTACTAATTCAGATTTAGAGAGTACATATTACAATAAATTATAACTTTTTGCCGCAAAAGTACTGAAAAACGGTAAAAAAGTACTAAAAACAGTTTAAATGATTTTGTTATAAACAATTAATTGTTTATAAAAGTATGTATTATTTACTTGCAATCAGTACTAATCACTTAATTTGCATAAAAATGTTCAAATATGGCCATACTTGCCCCGTATGGTACACTCAGGTGATTATATGCAAAATTTTCAGGGTCATAACTTGTGTCCTATTAGGGCTAGAACACTTTATTTTATCCCATTTCACGCAGAATTGAGTTTACTTTAATTTATTTTTTTGACCTTTCATCGAAGGATCCACAGGAATCGAGGTATTTTCAAAAAACATAATTTTTCTGATTTTAGTAAAAAAAGTGCAAAAAAAACGGAACTTTTTGAAAGATCACAAATCACAAACTAATGTGACTAGAAGGCTCTCCTTTTTTTGATTTACGTAGAATTTTATTTACTTCATTTCATCCTCTTACATCACTATCGTACTTTGCCCATGGAACGCCCTGTTTCGAGAAAACTACGCAGGGAGAAATTGCCCTGAAAAATAGGTCAAAACTGAGAGGTTAGTTATGAGAGGTCATAACTGCCGACTTATTAGAGTTAGGACTTTGTCCTTTATGGCAAATTAAAGATAAGCACTTGAACTTTCATTCGTGTGTGGAACATTTTTTCTTAAAATCATTCGGTCAGATGGTACACACAAAGTTATCAAAAGTAGTGAATTTTCGACGAAATTGGGGAAAAAAGGTTTTTTTTTAAATTACCGTATCTCAAAACTTGTTAGAGATAGAAGGTTTTTTTCGTTTTTCTTAGAATTGTGTACATTTGCTTTTTTAATTTGAACTTTTTTTTTGTACAACGCAATGGAAATGTTCCGTCCACGGGACCGTGAATTTTGAAAATTCTTTTTATAAAAAACCTCTTTGGCAATCGATCTGTTCTGCAAATTTCTAGAGGTCATTCAGGACCTCGTTAAGAACATATTTTTAAAAAAATCGGGTCTAGGAATTATTCGGGAAAAAAACTACCAGCTGCCTGGACCATATTGCCGCAAGACCCTCATTTGTAAGACTAAAACGCTCAATCCGAAATGCTTGACTCTTGAATTTCAAACAATGTAGAACGCTTAAATTACAAACAATGTAAAACGCTTAAATTTCAAAAGCCAGAACTTCTCTCGGAAAAGTGTGTGCTTGTTAACTTTTTGATGAGAGGGATTAAAATTCTAATTACGCCATTGGCACGAAACCGATTACGACCAAGTCCGAACAACGGAGCAAGCTACTCGATTATGCGGATTCGCTCTAACGAACCAAGGCAAGGAGGACGAAAGGGCATAGAGAAGGAGGCTTTGGAGGACTTTTGTGTACCCCCTTCTAGCCCCCTTTTATCCAAAGTTGACTACACTCACTGAAGGCGAAAACGGAAGCCGGCTGGAACGGCAGAAGAGACCTCCCTTTGCGAAGCGTTCAGGGAGACGAGCTCGATGAAACGGGTGGGCGGTCGCGTTTGTCGACTCTGAAAGCCAAAAGTTTGGGCGGCGAACGTTAAGCGGATGCCAAGGGGTGCCCTTTTGGCATCTCTCCTCGCAAATTCACGAGAAGCGAAAGCGAAATGTGTTCCTCGTATTCGGTTCGACAACGAGTCTGCCGGCTTTGCCGTCCTCCCATCTCGTGTACACAGAGAAAATCGACCAACACAAGTTCAAGCAGAAAGCATTATATGGTTCGGGGTGGCCATTTTAAGAGGGTCACTGTCGCGGTTTCCGAAAGTGTAAGGAGATACAAGAGAGCCCAAATGGCCTCTCTTCCGTTACTACTAGGAACCAGCGAAACGGAAGTTTCACAAAAAAAATAACAGCTGAATACTGCTTGGTTGTTTTTACAGACAAGGTCCTTTTGAATTGAACCCATTTTTCTTCGTCCCCAGCATTCATCTTGGTCTTGAGACGTGAACCAAAATGCTTAAGGATCTTGGGAAAAAAACATTACGTGGAGTCTCCTTTCTCGAATAAATCTTCGCTGAGTTTCGGATAGTTGATTTAGAAAAAGGGTTAGAGGAAAGAGTCACTTGGGAAAGAGAGGAACAATGATAAACTATTTCATGTAGCTGTGATGATTTTTCTTCGGGAAGTTTTTATGGTCGCCGGAATTTCGGTGATTTTATAGTTTATGTGTATGGGGAAAATAGGGGAAATTGATCGAAAAAGGAGGTTTTTCTTGTTAGTGAAATTTGCTTTCAAGATTTCAAGCCACGATCATAATTTCTTATGATTCCTCTCTTTCCCCATTATTTTCAGCATCGACTCAACCTGCTACCAAACGGAAATTATAACAAATTTAAATATAAATGTAAGAATTTGAAATCTTTCACGATTTTCAGAAGTCAAACTGTTTAGAGGATTTTTAAGCGGCAACGCAGAACATGTGTTATTTGAGGGTCAGAAAATTCTATTCCAAAGTTAAAGGCAGAAAAAATACTTACAGATAATTTTATTGAAGTCCGAAATAATCTTCGTTTTACGCTGTTACTAGAAAATTTGTATACTGGCACTGTATACAGTGCCAGTATAAACTTTTATTACATGCATTACACCAAATTCGATTAACAAAAATTCGTCAATCTCTAGTCACCTTGTGGCGAAAGCAAAAGATGTGACACTGTTAGTAACATCTGAGATATTGAGGTTTAATATCCTAGATTGTAAACTTTCAATATAAACTGATATTGCGCATTAATATCTTATATATTAAAGAAAAGCATAAGATATTATATAGTGAAATCCGAATGTCTTGAGGTGATATCCAATATTTCAATATCTAATTTTCAATATACATTTTGCTCGGTGAAGTTAATGCAATTGGAAAAGATCTTAACGGAGGAATCGATGAACTACAAATTACTTTTTAAAGCCGTATTGGGTTAAGTAGTTTCGAATGTCTGAGTACAATTGCGATGATTTTAATTAATTACTAAACCACCTACTTTAATCAGTTGCTCAAGCTATTTTTGTAGAGAGGTTTCATAAGTCGGATATAAATTTTTCAATCTATGAACCTTTTAGTATAAATTTTGTTTAAATTATTATTAGCATCGTTAAAATATTTTCCAGTGCTTTGTTTAATTATTTTAACGTGATAAATAATTGCTTGTTCATTGAAATTCAAGAGATTTAATATTGAATAGAGTGTTTTGGTAGTGACTTTTGAATCCAGAAAAATAATCCAGAGATTATGGATTATCCAAACCAAGATGTTTGTAATCACACTTCATCGTAGGACATTATTTTAATTTGCAGCGATATTCTTAATTATTCCTTCATTACGTTAGTAATAAGTTCGCTAAATGCAAAACCAGATAAAGCGCGTATTATGGTCGCCATATTTGAAAAAGCGAACAAAATATAAGGTTTACATTCAGCGGACTTATTACTAAAATACCACAAGCACACAAAAAAAAGTGTGCCGAGCCAAAAAAGCGACCATTATAGCATTTTAGTATTGATCTAGTATAGTCAAAATCTACATTGATTGGAATTTTCTGCTTACTAGTTTTTTTATTCGAGTTTAAATTTTTAGCAGGTGAAATTACCCCAAGTAGACCACCATAAATCGAAAGTCGTTTTTTTTCGCTGTAAAATGAATTTTTTAATAGCCCTTATGTTCGAAAAGATTTCCCTAGGTTTAGGTCGCAAACAAAGTTTTTTTGAAAAAGTTATTAACAATGAAAATTTAATGTTACAACATGATCAACATTTTTCTCGTGAACGACTAAACGGATTTTGATGACTCATACGTTGAAATTTTTGTTTAAAAACGTACATTCCAGAAATATTTCTTCCGAATATAAAAAATTGAATTTGTTCAAACAAATATCAATTATTTATAAACAAATTGAACCTTCTTTCCTTCAAAAGAAAAATTTGTTTTGCACGTTATTCTACATTCTTTCTGGAGAGAAATGCGAAAAGAAATACTAAGTAGTTTCTATAAACAAATTTTTCAAATCTATTTTTACTTATACTCCAGTAATACATTTTAAAGTAACATACCTCTGCACTCTACATCATTAAACAAAAATTTCAACGTAAGAATCATCAAAATTCGTTTAGCCGTTCATGAGAAAATTTTATTTTGTGAAATAAGATGAATTTGATCATTTTCAGTTTTTATAAAAGAGCGTTAGAACCCTCGTTCGTATTACTGGACGTTATAGTGTATAAAATGTCCTTAATCTTCTTTATCACAGTAAATTCAGAATATCAAAGCGTTGCAGATCGATTTTTTAACAATTGAAAATACATGAGAACAACATTAATTTGTTCTTGGATAAAGCTGTTGCAGATCAAACTGCTCAATTTTTTGAATTAATTTGATACTTCCCTTTTTACTGAGACAATTCGATAAAAATAATCGTCAAATATGAGGAGACTCTATGAAACTTACTATGCCTTTCAAATACGAAGACCCCTGAGAAATCGCTCTACCTTATTTGAATTTTCTCTGCGAAAAATTTTGGAGAGCAACACTATACATACAACAGCAACCATACATATCATCGCAAAGCTTATTTTATAACGCACCAGACAAGTCTACATTTGTTGAAATAAAAAAATCCGTTTCGAAACTATGAATAGCAGAAAGTGAAAACGTGTCCAAATTTCTGTGAAATTTTTATGAGTTTTCTTGGTCTTTTAGATGCTCAAAAGTGAAAACCAAAGTAAAAAATATGTACTTGTTAATATCTAATTTTAAAAGGTTTAGGAAGAAGTTATTTCGGAAACTAATAACTGTTTTCTACATTTATTAACATTAAATGTGAAGAAATGCAAATTTTGACTTAGGTTTCCACTTTTGAGCATATAAAAGTCCAAGAAAACTCAAACAAATTTCGCAGATTTTTCACCTTTGTTTTGTGAGAGCAGTGACATCTCAAAGTTGACCATTCTCAAAGGGCCGTGAAATTTTTGTACTTTTTCACCTTCCGCTAATCATAGTTTCGAAACGAATTTCTTTATTTCAGAAAATGTAGACTTCTTTGAGGCGTTATTAAATAAAATTTGCGATGACATGTGTGGCGCTATTGTTATATTTTTTAAACGAGTAAATTTAAAAAAGGGAGAGCGATTTCTCAGGGATCCTCGTACTTGAAACGCATAGTAGGGGTGCTTCACTGACTAAAGATACAGACAATTGACAACTATAACGACTACATAGATATGTTTAATGTAGTTTTCAATTGTTTTTGACATTTTTATCTAACGTCGGATCAAAAATGATACTCTTGGATTTAGTGTGTATTTGTTGAACTTTAATTTATCTTATTTAATTTAATTTATCTTCAAAATGCAGATTGTGCTTTATATCCACCCATTAGAAGAGATGCGGCTAATTTGGCGCACCTAATAGAAAGTGGGAGTTTAAAACAAAAGTATATGATAAAAAATTATGAAAAAATATGAGTTGGATAGCTTGATATCTTGAGGCGCTCCATTTAAAACGAAAAAGTCAAGTCACCAATTTTGTTCATTTTTGGTTATTGCATTGTCTTTGGGGCTCTAAATATTCGTGACAAACGATTTTGCAGAATCTTCATTATTTTCAAAGATATTTGCAATTGAAAATTTACGTCACTTTCTTCAAGATTTGTTTACTTTGTTAAATCCTGCAAAAAAGTATCGTGATGCAAATTTACGCAAAAAATATTGAATTTTAATAAAATTTTTAAAAAGTTGCCAAAATTTTGAATTTTTCATTGTTTATTTAAAAAACAATGGTGCTCTCCTTCAACCTGAAGGAGAGCACTGATTTTAATTTTTTTAAATCATAAATGTAACAAACCTTCCTGAAGTTGTAAAAAAAATTTAAATGATTTGTTTTTTTATATTGTCAAGAAGGTTTGAATTATATTCGTAATTAAAAAAAATGAAAATCGGTGCTCTCCTTCAGGTTAAAAAACAATAATTAAAAATTGTTTTTCAAATAAACAATGGAAAATTCACAATTTTTTCAACTTTTTTAAATTTTATTAAAATTCAGTTTTTTTGCGTAAGTTTGCATTAAAATACTTTTTTATAGGATTAATAATAACGGAGTTAAAAAATCTTGAAAAAGAGTGACCTAAATTTTCAATTGCAAATATCTTTGAAAATATTAAAAATTTTGAAAAATCTTTTGGCCCCAAAGACAGTACAATAACCAACAATGAACAAAATCGGTGACTTCACTTTTTCGTTTTAAGTGGAACACCCCTATACTTTCACTAGGATAAATATTCTATTAAAAATAAGTAAGGCAGGTATTTATTGAGTTTCCCAGAGCACTGCACCTGCGCTAATTTACCCGAAATGGCTGCTAATTTGGCGCCCTACTATTATTGTTTAATATTGCGATATATTAATTCTTTTCTGAATATTTTTAAGTACACACGTGTTATTAAGTTCACTTGCATTAGGTAATTCTAATTTAAAGTTAATTTTGATGTAGTATATCCAGCTTTTCTTCTGATTTGTATTCAATTTCGTGTGATTTGAAGTCTGCGCAAAATTACCCACTCACGAATCGTTCACTAATTAAATAATTTTCACAAAGAAGACTTATTTATTTTACGAAAATTCTTCTTGTAATTGTAATTTTGAGGATCAAAGATTAAAAAGCTGTCAAACTAGTCAGGTTAAATATAAAATGCGAGTAATTTATCGATTCAATTAAACGGCTGTTGACTTAACCAAAAAGGATCAAAAACATATTATTAGCAATAAAAGTGGTTTAAACAATCGTATGATTGTTAATTGTTTTATCAGTTACATACTACCCAAAAATACACAAAACCCACATAACACGCAGTTTCCATTCATGTTTCCAGAATATTCCATTGAGACATTCGGAATATTCTTAAGGGACATTACAGCAATGTTCCAGGAATAACATAATGTTTGACCTTTGGAATATTTCAATATAATGTTGACGAAATATTCTTTAGAAATATTGTAAAAAGATTCGCCCTGACACCTCTATGGAGAATGTCTCTATGGAATATGTCCAGAATATTATTTAGAATGTGTCTGACATCTTTCAATGTAATATTTCCGGAACATTGGAATGAAAGTATATGAAATTTTTTTAAGTATCCCAAATTGCTCTGTTTAAAAAATTTGGTTCAGTACGCTTATTTCCTCGCATGAGGTTGAATCATAAACGTCGATCAAGTCTTTTTTGTTGACCATCTTGACCAAAATTGACCATCTTCTGATTACAAAGATTAGCAGAAATACCTGAATTCCTAACAAATCAGGAAATTATCCCTTCAATTTAAAAAAATCCTCTGATGTACATGAAATCTATTTCAACATTTGGCGGCTTTAGAACTTTCTCAGATTTGAAATTATTTCTGTAAAAAGCAAATATTTAATATAATTTTTAAAATATCACCAGATGATATATGGTTTAAAGGAAACTTGAGAGGGATGCACATGAGGAAAACAATTGAATTATATTGAATTTTTTTTAAAAATTGTAATCAAATTTGACAGGTGTATTGTTAAAAATTAAATTTCAAAGTTATTGCAAATTAAAGAATTACTTATTGCTAATTTCTACCTTTTTAATTCAAAACAGTCCTAGAGACAGCAGAAATAAAACCTTCTTTCCTTGAGGTCATTTGATGTCGAATTTAAAAAGCTCATATATTCTTATCATCCAAACTTGACTGTAAAAAACTACTATTCAGTTTAATTCTGTTCATAATTCTGTATAACAACTCAAGAAGAATAATATGAAATTATAAATACTAAATGAATTTATGAACATTTTTTATTTCAAATAGGATTATTGTGACTTACCAGAACTCTTAATTTATGCGATGTCTATTTTCTATACTGTTTATGAAACTTTTTTCTATACGTCTTGGAAAAGTGTTACAAAATAGATGTGTCCATTTTATATATTAACCTTTTTTCCCTTAATTCCATAATTTTTTCCCATGTTCTACAATTTTATTACCATAATCGATATGTAATAACTTCTTGTACATTAGAAACAATATTACTGTTTGTTTTTAAGAACGAAAGATAAAATTCCAGAAAGATTTAGCAGCAATAAATTTGTGATACGTAAAAATACTGAAGTGAGCCATAAGATAATATCAATTTCTTTTAGAAATAAAAGCTTTAAATTGTTCTAATAGCTCACTTCATTCGTTTCCTGTTTTAATAAAATTGAACTTTACGAAAGTAATATTTTTTTAAAATATGTAAAGACATTATCTGGTTAAGTTTTTTTGCCACGTAACTGAAAAAATGGATAGAAATTATGAAATAGAAGAAAAAACGGTTAATATAGAATGGATGCATCTATTTTCCATCAATTTTCCAAGTCTCAGAGGTTGTTTTCATGAATATATAGGAAAAAATTTAATAAACAGTTTCAAGAATAGACGTGGCATAAATTAAAAGTTCTGGTAGGTCACACTTTTCCTATTTGAAATAAAAAATGTTTATAATTGCGTTTGGTATTTGTTATTTCAATATAGTTCTTCTTGAGTCGTTATACAACATTATGAATAGAATTATATTCTTTATATTAATTAATTACAAGATAGAGGGTAAATCTTTACTCCATATGATGTTTTCCAAATTAAACGGAATAGTAATTTTTAGAGTCAAGTTTGGATGATTCGAAAATATGAGCTTTTAAATTCGACATCAAATAACCTCGAGGTAGGAGGATTTTATTTCTGCTGCCTCTAGAACTATTTTACATTAAAAAGATATAAATTAGCAATAGGCAGTTCTTTAAATTGCAATAACTTCGAAATTTAATTTTTTCGAATATCACTGTCAAATTTTATTACAATTTTAAAAAAAAAAATTCAATGTAATTCGATGTCATCTAGTAATATTTTAAAAATAAAATTAAATATTTACCAAATTTTCTAAACAGAGCAATTTGGAATATTTAAAAAAATTTCAGTTACTTTCATTGCAATGTTCAGGAAATATTCCATTGAAGGATTTTAGACACATTCGGAATAATATTCCGGCAATATTCCAGAGAGATATTTCAGGTTTCAGGGCGAACCTTTTTACAATATTTCTAAAGAATATTTCCTCAACATTACATTAAAATATTCCAAAGGTCGGATATTGTGTTATTCCTGGAACATTGCTGTAATGTTTCTTGGGAATATTGCGAATGTCTCAATGAAATGTTCTAGGAACATGAATGGAATATTGCGTGTTATGTGGGAGTATAAATATTTTCATGTATTTATTAAAGTTTCTTGTAAATAAGGGTGCGCCAATTTAGCCGCCGAGACAATTTAGCCGCTTCTCCCTATCATTTTCCTCAAAATGATGAAAAAGCGCATATTATTATTACTTTCGAAAGCCTGACTGAAATGTCTTTCATGCATAAATAGACCTTGTACATCTGTGTCAGATCGTATGTTTGTAAAACGTGAGTGCTCTAAGGATATTCCGAGGTTATATGTCGGTCATAATCCCTTGATTCGGTCCTGCTTATAGTCTGAATTCACATACCAACATACAAGTGCACTACGAATATGCGTGGCAGGCACGCCAATGTTCGCGAGCCAGTCAACGTACGTGAACGCGTTGGTACAGATTGTATACACGCGAGGACATCGAATTCCCAAACCTATATATGACTATGTAATGTACATACGAGTACATGTACTGGACCAGCCAAGGTGGATACGAGGATTTATCTCTTACAAAAATCGCGCTCGTAGCAATTCCAAACGTTTTCGTTTCGCCTAGAGCCTCGTTCCTGAGTGTCTGTGAGCTTGTTTCTATTTTTCTTTTCATTCCACCCCGGAGCTTGAATATTTTTTTAACGAGAAACTTCCGAGACTAATTAGCAAGGTACGATAGGGGTGAATCGACAGAATAGCATACCGGAAGCCAATGTTTTATTTTAGACTGTTCATTTTAATCTTACTTTTCAGAGTAACTTGACTTCCGAGCGAAAATGCGTGCGGAAATTGCAAATAAAATAAAACCTATGAAAAATAGGTAAACTCTCTATTAACTGTAAAAAAGTTTAGATGAGAAACTGAAGCGTACTTTTGAAAACAAAAATTTCTAGATATAATGTTTATTTAACATGGGTAATTGTGATTCAAGTTTAAAAATCTTTTCTTTGCAGGCTCATTAACTAAATAAAATAAGTATTGAAATGTACTTAAAAACAAATAAATCCAAACTCAAAAAACACATGGAACGAAAATCTCGAAAATCTCAATCCATTGATACCCTTATACTTTTATGGTTGTTGGCCTATGGATCGTGTAAATATATAGTCATTGATGAATTTTGGTTTAAAACAGTGAAGCTGCAATTAAATATAAGATATCTGAGAAAAAATGCATCCACTACTGTTTGTTTGATAAAAACTTGAATATTCTACTGATTAGATAGGGTAATCGGTGCAATTGTTGGCTTTCCCCCAAAGATTGGCCTTTTCCTTAAAATATACTTAATAAAAAATATTTTCAAATAGAATTACTAATAAATAGTGCAAAATTGTTATCGGTATATTTTGCATTATTTATTAGTAGTTTGTTTTTTGTGTATTTCTCAATAAATATACAGTTTAAAGGTGGCCAGTCATTCTTTAATGGGGCCAATCATTGTACAGATTTCTCTATTTCAGTTTTTCTATTTCAATATTCTAATTTTAATTTGACTTTTCTGACTATAAAAGATTTACACTACTAAGTTTTAATTGAATTATATTGAATATTGAAATGAATTTATTGTCTTAATTAATTTTATATATTTATATCTTATACATGTTTCTCTGCCTCGAAATTATTTCAGAATCATTATTGTTTTTTAACACCTCCCTTTAGGGAAGTTGTCTGACAAAAACCCATTTATACTACTTAATATCTAACCAAAAATTAGATAAAACACTTATTTTATACATTCTCTTTTCCTGTGTCAATTATTACTTGTAATTTGAAATCTACTATTCTAATTGTCACGAAATAAACTTTTATAATAAGAAATAATAATATCATAAATAATAAAATTTCATAATAAGAAATCGTCTGACTAAAACGTGCCTCTTCTACTGCTTGTTTGATCAAAATTGGGATATTGTACGGATATATATATATATATATATATATATATATATATCGGGTTTTCTATTGAATTTTTTTGTTGTCTGACTAAAAAGGGTTTAAACTACTGATTTTTAATTTATTTTATATTTATTTTTTACATTTCTCTTGGTCTCGAAGTTATTTCGGAATCATTTTTCTTCTTTAGAAACTGCCTTTAGAGGAATTGTCTGACAAAACCCATTTATACTACTGAATAACTGGCAAATAATTGATTAAACTAATTAATTTATACATTCTGTTTTTCAAGTCTATTACTACTTTGGATTTCCTTCTAATCGTTATGAACTTATCTTTCTTAGAAGGAGTTATCTGACCAAAAAGTCCACTGATCCCTTCTAAACCTTTTTTAAAACTTTGTTCTGCCTCGTTATTATTCTGGAGTAATTCCTCTTCTGTAAAAGTTCTCTCTTTTTTGTAAATGATTTTTCTATTAGATAACCTAATTTAGAAGAGTTGTCTGACCAAAAAGTGTGTCTACTACTGCTTGTCTGGTTGAAATTGGAATATTTCATTTTTAAGTTGTGGTGTGACTAAAAATACTACTGATTTTTACTTTATTACTTTAGAGGCACCCTTTATTGGAATTGTCTGACAAAACCCATTTACACTACTGAATATCTGACCAAAAATTAGGTAAACTACTTATTTTATGCCTTTTCTTTTCCAGTGTCCATGATTATTATAATGTCAAATATATTAATATTCTAATTGTCATGAAATAAATTTTCTTAACCTTTAAAGCGCACACGTATCTCAGAATATCATAAAGCGCATATGGGGTCTTTGGAGCTCCCACTTAAAAAATGCTGCCAGAAGTAAGAGTGATTTGAAATTTCGACTTGGGAAAATTCCGGAGTACTCTTTTAGAGTAACTTTATGAAAAATAATTGTTACATTGGCCAAAAATTAGGTTTCTAGCTTTGGAAAAAGTCATGAAGTTGGAATAATGAGAAAAAATCACGATTTTACATAAAAAATCATAACTTTTTTAATTTTCAATATTTTAAGCCAAAATTTTTTTTGCCTACAAAAGCGTGGTGTACTCCTTTTAATCATGATTAGGGTACCAGGAGACCCCGAGTGTGCTTTAATGGTTAAAAGAATCGTCTGACCGAAAAGTGCCTTTATTAATGCTTGTCTAATCAATATTTGATTATTTCATTTTTAACTTGTTGTCTGATTAAAAACGATTTAAGCTACTGATTTTGAATTTATTTTATATTTATTTTTATTTTATTCATTTTTCTCAACCTTGAAGATATTTCGTAATCATTTTTGTTGTTTAGAAGCTCTTTATGAGAATTGTCTGATATAACCCATTTATGCTGTTATAAACTATATCTGACCAAGAATTGGCTATTTTATACATATATCTGCTTTCCTGTATCAATTATTAATATAATAGTGTAAGTTATTTCAATATTCTAATTGTCATGAAATAAACACTGTTGAAGTAAATCGTCTGACCAAAAACTTAATATATTATTAATTCATTCGATTTAAAATTTTATCTGCCCCGTTTTTATTCTACTTTGTTATCTCTACTTTTTATGAGTTGTCTCACCCAGAAATGTCTCTACTACTGTTTGATACAAATTAGGTTATTCTATTCTTCAGATATTTTAGTTTTCCTGTTTCAATATTTTTAATTACTGCATTACTTGTTGGCTGAACGAACCCGGTTTATACTACTGACTTTTTATAAATTTTATATTTATTTATATGTTATTCATTTTTCGCGGGCTCACCTTACTTTTGAAGTTGAGTGTACCACCTGAACATCTTTAATAAACGTCTGTTCTAGCTTTTTCCAAGACACTTCTAAATCCCTTCTCGAAGAGAATGAAATCCTTTCAAACGTCATACGCCAGAGTGAATCAATCCCCAGCATTTGAAACGATTTCTTCCGTTGATTCGCTTTTCGAGCGAGAGGCGCTCCCAGATTTGGCTCACGAGTCTGGCTAAATCTTGTTCTATCTCCTGTTTCCCGTGACTCGTCTACTCTCGAAAACTCTGTAACAAATGGAAAAGTTCCGCATTATATGGGGGTAGAATTTTGGACGGAGGCACGTGCACAATATGTCGCAAGGCAAACGAGATTCGTTGTGCGTGTGCATACTATGCATGAGTTTCCATGAAGACTGCACACATTCTATGTGGACCCAGAGAGTTAGAGCACTACCCTTGCCTTTTCCTGCCCAAGAATGGCCTCTGGTGGAAGAGCGGCTTCACGTTTGCCAACTAATTAATTCATGGAGTCGGTTTACCGAGACGCTTGAGATCCCGTTCGAGATAAGGGAGATAACCCCTGGCGCCTCCACGAAATTTCAATCCCTCTCTCCAGTGTGAAGTCATCTCGTCCGGTCATTCCGCCCCGGGTATAACCTCCCCTTTCCAACCCTTTATAGGTGCACTCAATCTTCTACCCTGGCTCGAGCTTCGCTTTGAATGCAGTGGAAATTTGTCCAAGTAATAACTTCTTCTTTCGCAGAAAAGAATAAACACTCGAGAGCTTTCTGTGAAAGGAAAAAGTGAAATACATTTTAGGGAACTATAGACAGCCTTCAAAAGTTTAGATTTCTTTGCCGGCATACCTCGCCAGCAATATTTTCTTTATTTGCAGAAGGAAGCTTTCAATCAAAATGCTACGTCGATTCCAATCTAATTTAGTTAAAAGTTTGACAGATCAGTGTATATATAAACTTTTCATTTATTTCTGGGAGCATCTGTTTCATTTATTTTAAGAAAAGAATGTTCTTGCACAAATAGTTCAAAAGTTATGGCTCTTAAAGTGATTTTTCATTGAGAAAGAATTTTTATACTTTCATTTTACTTGAAATATCTTTTCACGAACGTCCTGAATGCAAATTGCCTGAATATGCATTAAAGAAGACTGTAAATCCACTGTAAAACTAAAAATAAATAAATTCTAGCTCCCATAAAACCGAAGTTAGAGTCTACCAAAGTAAACTGTTTTTTATGAAACATGAGTTAAACGGTTAAAGGAGTTCTTTTTCTTATTTGATAGATTTTATAAGCTTCGGCATTTATTTTAAAAATTTAAATTATGTAATGAAAGCAAAATAAGTTTTTAACAAAAATGTTTGATCTGTAATAGAATTCCATAAAAAATTACATTTACTTTAACCATTGACATTTACATTTGCATTTAATTTAACCATTTAAATTATGTAATTTTTGAAAAATGTTTTTAACAAAAAATTTCGATCTGTAACAGAATTCCACAAAAAAAACAGTTTACACTCTGAGAGGCTTAATCTTTGGTTTTATGGCAACTAGAATTTATTGTTTTTCTTTTGTTTTACAAAAAATTTAGTCTACTTTAATTCATATCCAGGCAGGGTGAATAGGGAGAAAGAAATAAATGAAATATAAAATTAATTAAAAATCAGTAGTATAAACCAATGTTTATCAGACAAGCAGGATTAAGGGTTCTTTTTGTTCAGATAACTCTTCTAAGGTAGCTATTAGCTAATCTAACAGAAAAATTATTTACAAAAACGAGAGAAGTTTTAATCAGTGATATACTTACTTTTTGGATAGAGATTCCTCAAGAAAGTTTTATAAAATCTGCATTATAATTAATTTAATAATTTTTTAGAGTTTATTCTCTAAATCTGAATCATTCAAAACTTTTACGACCCATTTCTAGCTAATTTATCAATGAATGTTGACTGAATTTCGGTCCATTTCACTGAAATTCAGTCAAAATTCACTGATGAATTAGCTAAAAATGGGTCACTGAATGAAATCAGTGAAAATTTTGACTGATTCAGAATTAGAGAGTAGTTTCTGGATATAAAAACATTGAAAACGTTTATTATTTCGGGATTTATTATAAATTGTTTCATGTAAGAGGAAAGGGTAAATTGACACTGTTACATAATATTTTAAACAAATCAGCCGCTGTATTAATAAGTAATATATTCTATAACGTCTTAAAGGTCTAAACTATTTTGTCACTACTCCTTACACAGGGGGCAGGAGGGGTCCAAAATTTAAAAAAAAATGTGTTCCGTAATTTATGGATGGCCCTTTATGAAACAATTTGACGATCACTGGGACCGGTACGATTTCTGGAACATTTAGCTCAAATACTTCTACACTGGGAAAAATGTTTATTTAAATCAAAAAAACTTTCGTTTGATATAAAACCAGGGGGGAAAATTCTGTAAAATTTAAGTACAATGGATTCTACATAATCCTCACATGAATTTTGGTTCTAATTGTACAGAATACTAACGACGATTCTAGTTCAAATTCCGAATTCACAGAGATTGTACAGAACTCAGAATAGAATTCATGCCAGGATTATATATAATCCATGCCACTTAAATTCTATAGAATTTATACTAGCATTTTTTCAGAATTCTACAGAATTATAAATAGAATTCACGTCAGGATTTTAGAGAATTTTGACTAGAATTAATGTCAGAATTGTATAGAATTTGAGACTAGAGTTCATGTTACATTATGTAGAATATAAAATTCCAAATTATGTAGAATCTCAAATTCTAAATTAAGTAGAATCGTAAAATTCAAATTTTACAGAATTTTTCAACCTGGGCAAAGTTTCCATCAGAATTTTTATAGACTTTGGATTTGAATTGTTTAAAGAAGTCTATAGAATTAGGAATAGAATTCATGCCAGGATTTATAGACTTTTAACTAGAAATTACGTTAGGATTGTATAGAATTTCAAACTAGAATTCATGTCAGGGTTATGTAGAATCTCAAATTCAAAATAATGCAGAATGAATTCTATAAAATTCTATAGAATTAGTACTACAATTCATATGAAGGCTTATATAGAATTTGGATTGGAATTCATGTCAGGATTGTATAGAATTTCAGACTAGAATTCGTGTCAAGATTATGTAGAATCCATTCTACTCAAATTCTACAGAATTTTTCCAGTTTTATCAGAATTTTCATAGAATTTGGACTAGAATTTTGGTTAGGATTGTATAGTATTTCAGAACCGGAATTGTTTCAGAATTTTATACAATTAGTACTAGAATTCATATGAAGGATTATTTAGAATTTGAATTAGAATTCATGTCAGGATTGTATAGAATTTCAGAATAGAATTCATGTCAGGATTATGTAGAATCTCAAATTCTAAAGTATGTAGTATCTCAAATTCTAAATTATGTAGAATCTCAGAACTCAAATTCTACAAAATTTTTTAACCTGTGCAGAGCTTTCATCAGAATTTTTAGAATTTCAACTAAAATTTTTTCAGAATTCTATAAAATTAGGATTAGAATTAATGCAGAATTATATAGAATTTTGAATAGAATTCATGTCAGAATGGTATAGGTAAATGGTAAAGGTAAAATGGTAAATGTAATGTTTCTCATGGAACAATGACGAAGAAGTCAATATAAAAACAGTTTCCATCCTTACCATCTGATATGGAAGAAATACTAGAATTTATGTCAGGCTTATGAAGGAATGTATAGAGTTTGGATTAGAATTCATGTTAAGATTGTACAGAATTTCAGCCTTGAATTCAGGTCAGGATTATGTCAGGATTGTATAGTATTTCAGACTATAATTTATGCAGAATTATGTAGAATCTATTCTACTCAAATTCTACAAAATTTTTCCACTTTCACCATAATTTTTGTAGAATTTGGACTAAAATTGTTTCAAAATTCTATAGGATTAGGAATAGAATTCATGACAGGATTGTATAGAATTTGGGCAAGAATTCATGTCAGGTTTGTGTAGAATTTCAGACTAGAATTCATGTCATAATTATGTAGAATCCATTCTACTTAAGTTCTATAGAATTCTTCCCCGCAGAATTTTTGTCAGAATTCTGTAGAATTTGTACTATAGTCTTTTTCAAAATTTTATAGAATTATCAATAGAATTCATATGAAAAAATGCATAGAATTTGGACTAGAATTCATGTCAAGATTGTATAGAATTTCAGATTTGAATTCATGTCAGGATTATGTAGAATCCATTCTACTCAAATTCTGCAGAATTTTTCCACATGGGTGCAGTCAAACAAAAATTTTTCTGTAATAATATATTATTATTTTCTTAATCAAAAACTTAATAATTTGTCTTCTTCCTCTTAAATTAGATATTTAATTTTGTTTCCTTTACATCTTTTTTTTACTATAAAAATTTATGTGTGCGATTTAACATGTTCACTATTCAAGAAAGACACGTTTTGCTGCCACCCTCATTTCTATTTAAGTTACTTAGGGGTATGACTGACTGTCCTGAACTAATCAAAGAAATCTCGTTTAGAGTACCTCGTTTTAATTCTAGATATGCAGATTCTGAGACAGTGTATCTACCTGTAACAACAAATCCAGCGATGTATAATTCTCCAATCTATAAAATATGTCGGGATCTGAATAGCATGTACGAAAAGTACTCAAATAGTTTAGATATATTTGACTGCACATTTTCGAGGTTTATAAAGTATGCGAGGGAGTATGTTTTATCTATTAGAGGCCTTGAATTATAATTTAATTCAAATAATTTTGTAACTAACGCTGGCACTATGGACACAAATTATGACCCTATAATTGGTTTTCTGTTGGGCCTATATAAATAAAGATCAAATATCTTTCTTAACAGCACTCGACAAAACATTTAAAATAAGTTTCTAAAAAACTCTATATACTTTTCCCCCACATATTTTTCCGCAAAAGTCGTTATCGAATCACATGAGTGACTGGCTTTCCCGCAAAGTGGAAAAAGCGTGAAACGTGACGCTTTCGTCGAACGCGATCACGCGTCCCAATCGTGCCGGATCAATTGGTAAGACCAATCCGGTGACCGGTGACCGTGTTCCGGTAACATCTGATTCGTTGGTGCAAACTTTACGAAAGCCAGCAGCCAGCCGCCAGTAGTAATGTCGCATGCGGGTCAGGCTTGCTCCGATTCTCTGAGGGTTCCTATGCTCCATTCTCATCGCCTGCCTCCCCCCATAAACTCCCTCTCCTCATCCTATCTGTACACATTGTGGGACATTCCCCCTTGACTCCTCCCCCCTCTATTTCGCACACGTTGCTACTGTCGGTGTTACCGCAGCCGCTGCTGTGAAGCTGAGAGAGAAAGAGAAAGAAATAGAGCAAAGGGGGGGGGTTGAGAGAGACAGAGAGAAGGTAAAAGAGAGAGAAAGAGAAGAAGAGAAAGAGAGAGAAAGTGAGAAGGAATGAGATAGAATGAACCATATGGAGGGGCTGGGAAACGGAAGGGGGATGAGAGTGAGAAGGGGTGAGGGGGTAAAGCTCTATCGCATGCATTATTGAGCGGCTGCGCTCGTAGGGCATCTACGGGGGACCAAAGATACATGCCTTGTGTAGAATTTAGGGGACAAAAGGGAATTATAATCGTATTTCAGGTTAAGTCACGTGATCACACCAACCGGCACGATATGATACGTACAAATTGGCGCATCAATCGAGAAGGCCTCCCCCGCGGCAAAACGATCCTCGTCCAATCAGTGTTAAGTGTCGGCAATATTGGCTGGGTATATCGTTTGGACAGTGGTTATCTGATATTTATTTGCGCTAAGTCGATTTGGGAAATGTGAATCTACTTTGATAATGAGGATCTGAGGGAACAAATTTAGTTTAGATGGTTATGAGTTTGTTTTGAAATATGGATATTAGGAAGATATTTTTTTGTGAGGTTGGCACTTTCTTATCTTGCTTCATTTTATGAGAAAATATAATAAGACATGCCTTGGTCAGAATTGATTTTTATTAATAGTGTTAAGGTTTCAATTTCCAATTATAATTGGGAAATAAATATTATTTATTAGATTTTTGACAGAGAGAATCTATGATAAATTTCTGGTACCGATACAATTTTTTCTGCTTAGTTATTATTATTTTCGAGTAATTCCTGTTCTGTACAAGTTCTCTCTTTTCTAAAATGATTTTTTACTAGATTTCCTACCTTAGAAGAATTGTCTGGCCAAAATGTGTCTCTACTACTGCTGTCTTGATCAAAATTGGCTTGTACTACTGATTTTTAATTAATTTATATTATATAATTATATTTATATTTATGATTAATTTATATTATATAATTACATTTATATTTATAATTATACTTATATTTATAATTATAATTATATTTTAATTATGTTTATACTTATAATTATGTTATAATTATATTTATATTTATAACTATATAAATAATTATATTGATTTATATTTTATATAGTCTGTCAAGTAAGAGCATGATCGACAAATGTTGATGAAGACTGCACAGTAAAAATAAATCACTGTTATAAATTGAAAGAGTGAATTTACTCTAAGATGTAGTGTGGAATATATGGTTTTGTTTTTTTTATCCGCTTCTTGGCATATCGATATTTTTAAGTTAATTTTAGACCCAAAATATGGCCAATTATTTTCAACTTGCTGTAACTGAGACCAAAATGATAGGAAAATTATGAACATTAATGGGCTTAATCTGCATAAAACAAACTATAAAGTGTTCATTTTCGAACAAAAGAAAACTACTGATTTCAAAGATATTGACCAAGGTAGAAAATAGTGATAATCACCATATTCACTTTTTGAATTCTTTATATTTTTCATGATAAATTGTTAGATAAATATGTTGCTGATGCTCACTATTAATTTTCTACATAATAGTTGCTTTCTCTGGCAAATCCTGTTTCGAGTGAGCTATGCATGGTTATTTTCACTATTTTTCATGCAGATATCGCATTTATAACGCAATAAGGTGTGAAAGTTACATTATCCTGTTTTACAGTAAATAACTTCGCAACCATTGAACCTTTAAAAGGTTTTTAGGTATGATTTTAAAACTAGTGATCAATACTTTCCATTTGTAGTGTTTTACATTCTTTAATGGTTGCTTCTAGAACGTGACGTTGCCTAAACATTTCATTTTTTGCTTTTCTTAGCGAATAAATTAGACCTCTTCAGAAAAAATGAATGCTCAAAAATAATACAACAGGAATTGCAGCATTCTGAGCACGTTTCATCTTGGAGAAAATTCTCCTCTTTTAATTTCTAACAATGATTTATTTCTAGTGTGCAGTTTTCTCTTCTCTTTCAATTTCTAACAATGATTTATTTCTAGTGTGCAGTTTCCATCGACTTTTGCCAATCACGCTCTTACTTGACATACTGTACATTTTTTGCAGCCTCAAAGTTATTTCGGAATCATTTTTGTTCTTTAGAAACTCCCTTTAGGGGAGTTTCCTGACAAAATCCATTTATACTAATGAATGCCTGACAAAAAATTGGCTAAACTACTTATTTTGTACATTCTCTTTCCCTGTATCAATTACTACCTTAAATTTGAAATCCCATCTAAGAGTCATGAACTAAATTTTCTTAAAAGGAATTTTCTGACTAAAAAGTGTATCTACTGTTGCCTGTTTGATTAAAATTGGGATATTCTACTGATTAGATATTTTAGATTTTCTGCTTCAATATGGTACCTATTTTTTTGTCTCGTTGCCTTATCTGAAGACAGTTCATGCTACTGATTTTTAATGAATTTTATATTCATTTATATTTTGTACATTTTTCTGGGCCTCGAAGTTATTTCCGAATAATTTTTGTTCTTTAAAAGCTGAGATTAGAAGAATTCTCTAACAAAAACCTATATTTATACTACTGAATGTCTGACTAAAAATTGGTTAAACTACTTGTTTTATAAATTCTCTTTTCAAATGTTAAAATATTCTTCGATGTTTCCTCTGAAAATCATTAATCATGACAGGTCATTAATATGGCAGAACTCTTACAAAAATCTACTATTCATATGCGTTTAACTTGGGTTGGGTTAAGTGAATGAATTTTGATTCGAAAGTGATGCTGTCATTAAGTATAAATTCTCTGATCAAAAATGCATCTACTACTGTTTTTTGATAAAATTTGGGACATTTTACTGATTAGATATTTTAGTTTTTCCGCTTAAATATTTTAATTATTACTGGACTTATTGCCTGACTAAAACCGTTTTATACTACTGAGTTTAATTAGATTTCTATTTATTTATATTTTGCACACTTTTTTCGGCTTCAAAGTTATTTTGGAATCATTTTTGTTCTTTAATCTCCCATTAGGATTCTATGCTTTCTCTTTAAGGGAAACGTCTAACAAAAACCCATTTATGGGTTTTTGTCAAATTTACAATTAATATTAAATAAATATAAATTACAATATACATATAAATAAATATAATTATAATATAATAATTTATATATTATAAAAATTCATAATATAATTTATAATATAAATCTAATTTATATGTATATAATTTATATTTAATTCAGAAAAATTTATGTCTGTCAAAACCATGGCTAAACTACTTATTTTATACATTCTCATTTCCTGTACCAATTGTTACTTTGAAATACCTTCTAATTGTCATAAAGTCAACTTTCTTAAAAGTATTCGTCTGACTAAAAAGTGTAAAATAAAAAAATATCACTGATTCCTCCGATTCACTTTTTTCTGATTTTCAATCTGATTACGTCAAAACTATTAGCGAAATAGCCGCCCGGGATAGGCCTTCGAGGAAGTAGTTTATACATGAGTGTGTGTTAGTTTGGTGGCGAGGGGTCCAAGAGGATGAGGAAAGCAGAACTCAGAGCTCAGTGGTGTCGCGCAAGTAGCGTAGCAACAAAGTGCGCAATAGTGACGCAGTAGTCTACGCGTTGAATTCCGTCCGCTCGCATCAGTTCGTTTTCAGTGTTTTGGTTATGCTTTATGTGTCATAATTCATAAATGATAACTAAATCAAACTTAACAGTAACGTAAACGTTAAATTAAACTTATGTTTAAAAAATATTTTTCACTCATGACAAAAATAAAACAGAAATAGTTCAAACGGCCCTGACTTGTTTACGTTTAGACACCGTTCGATTCAGGCCAAGGCCATTGAGGTAACCCCCGGAGCCGAGTTTAAATCGAGCTTTCAGTGTACTCATTTTTTTACTAATTTTTTTCTTTAATCAAATTCTACTTTTTTTTAATAATTTTTTTCTTTTGTGTCAAATTCTACTTTTTTTTATTAATTTTTTTTCTTTAGTCTAATTCTACTAATTCAGTTAGTAACGTCACTAGTTGAATTAGTAGCTGTTTCTAAATGAATTATTAGATGTTTCTAAATGCACTAGTAAAATTTGACTAAAAATGAGTGGTTTTTTACTAATTATTAATAGAAATGCTTACTAATTCAATTGGCAAAAGACTTCTCCCTATTTCACTAGTAGTTTTTGACTAATTCAGATTTAGAGAGTGCGTTGTTATTATTTTGGAATAATTCTTGTTCTATACAAATTCTTTTTGTATAGAATTGTATAGAATTGATTTTTTTATTAGATCACCTACTTTGAAAGTATTTTCCGGACCAAAAAGTGCCTCTACTACTGATTGTTCAAAATTGGAATATTCTACTAATTAGACATTTTATTTTTTCTATTTCAATATTTTCATCATTAATTTTCTTGTTGTTTGACTGAAAACAGTTTATACTACTGATTTTTAATTTTTGGGGATCCTTTGAGGTAATTGTGTTCGTCACCAATGCTAGAATAAATATACTTGAAAACAATTATGTTCCATGCTACATTTAAAAACAATTGTAGATATGTGCACTGTAAAAAATTTTGGAAATTTTTAAGACTCATAGTATTAAATTTTTCCAAAAAAGGTCGGATATAGGTTTTTCCGAGCAAAATGGGTAATTTCTCCGAGAATATTGGAAAATTTTCCAAATATATTGGTTAATTTACGAAAAGTTAGGAAATATTTCGTAAAGCTTAGAAGATTGTATAAATAAATCTTCAACTACAATTCGGAATTATTTCCGAATGCATTAAAAAAAATTTCAAAATGTTCGGCTGATAAGCTGGTAAACTTTTTTCGGAAAAATTTCCCAAACATTTTTTACAGTGTGTGCAGAAAGAGTCATAGCAGTTTTTAAATTTAGAACAAAAAAAAATTTTTTTAGCCTTGTTATGAATCGACTCCAATTGAAGACATTAATGGAAATTGGATTAAAAACAATTTAACGTTAGCACCGGAATTAATTTGTTTTAATTATTTCTTAGGGGCCAACTTCAGATGTTGTTTACCGAGTTGTCATTCTAATTTCTTTAATTGTTTCTGGGATGAGGTAAAACATATTTTTTCAAATTCTCTTCATGTTTAGACAATTTAAAAATTATAAGCAGTTGCTCATTTTTGACCATCTAAAAAAATATAGACCGTAAAAAAGGTAAAGGGTTAAATAAACTCTCATTCGTCTTTTTCCCTTTTTGATACTTTCTTTCCCCTCTTTAATAAAACCCTAAAACATCCGATATTTTTTTATATCGCAGAAATGTTCTTTATAACAAAGTTTTTTCTTGACACGCCAATAATCCCTCTTTTCCTCAATCACTCATACAACACTTTCCGAAACCGACGTCCCTCATAAAAGCCGTTGTATCATTTTCTATAGCCTTATCGCGATAAATATAAAGCTTTTCGATCTTTTTGCGTCGCATCAACAAAAAGAAATCGACACCGTGTCAACGCGGTATAAAGATTCACCAACCGTGATAGATGATCTTCGTGCTTCAGGCACACCGAAGTACCGTCGCGTCATGGTAGAAAGTGCTTGAAAAAAAAGACTGGCTGAGGTTGAAGTGGCCACTAGGCCTTTGCTGGCACAGGCTATGAGACTCTTTCCTCGAGTCGTTATTCGTTTTTTCCTAGTTTGATTCCCTTACTCCTTTTAATTTTTCACTCCCATTGCTTATGGACGACGTCTGCAGCTTCCGAGACGCGTCGCTGTATCAGCTATTTCCTTTTCGCTCTCTCGCTTCGAATTTAATTTAGGGATGAGAGACGAGACACTCGTGAGATGAATATTCCTATTGGTCTCTCGTGAGAAGTGCTTCAAGCCTTTTCAGTCTCTACTTTTTGAAAAGAGATAACAATGAATGGAGACTCATCATCGTCACCAATGAAACTTTTACTGAGTATAATACTGATGTCGTTTGAATAGTCTGAAAAGGAAACTCTAATATGAACTACACTCTGCTTAACACGCTCGCTTAATTCAAGTCATAAAAACGGGTTTAATGAATTAAAAATTCGTGATTTAATTTTCTTTTCAAAGTGAGGGGCTTTTATGAGGTCTGGAGAAAAATGGCACATGTGGAAAATTATTTTATAATTTAGGATACCCCAAAGAAAAGTATTTTATAATGGGTATCCTTATAAAAAAAGTATTTTATAAATAGGATACCCCTTATAAAAAGTATTTTATAAGGGGTATCCTAAAAAAATTTAGGATACCCCAACAAAAAACTTGCAAAAAGTTGACTAAGTTAAAAAAAATTCGCACAATACAATTTGTGAGATAAAAAATAGTTTTCAAAGTGAAATATACAACTTTTTTAAAATAAAGAAAAATTATAAGATAGAATCTCCTAATGGGAGAAAAAAATTATTTCTAATAAGTATATTTTTAAAAAATTTTAAATTTTGGCAGGATTTAATTTCAAAAAATATATTGAAAAAAAACTTTGTACCATTGATTAATAATTTAATGTAAAATATCCTGCGAAGTTCAAATTCTTTTTGAATACAGTCTTTGAAAGTAATTTTTTTCTTCCATTAGGAGATTCTATCTTATAATTTTCCTTTATTTAAAAAAAATTGTACTACATTATTTCGCGCGCTAATTATCTCCTCTCTGTTTGGTCTTTTAATTTTGGCATTTAATAATCATAAATCTTTAAAATTAAAAAATAAAATAAAATTACAATATTTGAAATTTGGATATGAATGAACTATGAAAAAAATGACTACTAAAAAGCGATATTTAAAAATTTCGAAATAATTCCTTCTTTTCTTTGTCCTCTTTTCTTCTTTCCTCTTTTATTCCAAGATTCTTTACAGCTCTATTTAGTACGTTTTTCATTGAAATTTATTTTTATTTTATTTAGATTTTATTTCTAATTTTATTTTATTTTTTTTATTTTTGTTTATAAATTATAAAAAATATTCATCTTTAAAATTAAACAATGTTTAAAATAAAAAATGTAATATAAGCGTATTTAATGGAATAGTAAAGAATCTATTGAAGAACGAAATAAGCTATTCATAATAATTCAAATTGAATCAAAATTACGATTTTTGTTGAAGCCTCAAAAAAGCAGAAAAATCTAAATACATATTGTTTCCCTAAGTTTCCTCAAGTAGAAATTTTTAATTTCTACTTAGGTTAATAATTGAACGGTTTGTAAATTATGTTAATTAAGTTAGATATATTTTCTAAATTTCTAAAATTTAATCACTTAAAAAATTTCTATAATAATTATTTAGAACTGTCAACGTGACATCATATAGAGGAATTTAGAATATGTGTTGAAAAATTGAAAGTAAAGACGTTTTGAAATTCTAAGTAACCATTGCGAACGTTCAAGTTTAATTTAGTTAAGGTATTAATATGTTTCAAAAAAATGAAATCATCAAAGGAAACATTTTTAATCAAAACTTTTAAAATAGTTGTTTGAATGCTCTGAAAAGGAAGCTTTAATACATAACACTGCTTAACAAGCTCGGTATTCAAGTTTTAAAAATTGAAAAATAATTTAATGTCCTTTTTACAGTGAGGTTTTTATGAGATCTAGAGACAAATGGTACAAGTGGAAAATTATTTTATAAGTTCAGATATTTACACAATTATGCTTTTTGTAAATGATTTGAAAACTTTCCGGACAGAAACCAATGAATTTTTATATTAAATTGGATAAGTTTAATCTCGAAAACTTTCGGAATAAAAGTTACAAATTTTTCATATTTTCATAAAATAATTTAATTTGAAGTTATAAACTTTCCAACTTTTCAACTTTCTGTATTTTTAAATTTAAAGAAACAAATTAAATATCTTAAAGTATAAATTTGAAAGTTTTTAAAATAGAAGAGCCAAAATAAAATCCAGACGAATAATTCGAAAACTTCAGAAATGTTCCAGTAGGGGGCAATTAATTTTAATACCATTACTTAGGAAATTAAGATATCGAATCTAAGGAAAAAGAGAAAACTGTAATAATGATAACAGATTGAGTTTAACTCATGGACTAATTTGGACTCAAATGAACTGAAACTAACTTTAATTATCCAGATTTCACAATTATAAGATCTGAGGTTTCTGGCTATTATTTCTGGCCCTGCATTTGTCATTTGTACTTTCCAATCATTTTTATATAAAGTGTATGAATGCTTGAAGTTAATTTATTAACTTTTGGTAAACTAGTTTAGCTATATTTTTCGCATAAAATATCATAATTTTGCAATAAACGAACTAAGATTAACTTTACTTTGACAGTTTAGAATTGAAATTTCAATTTGTGGCTCTATTTCTAACCATTTTTCTGTTAAATTAATTAATTCAATAAGATTTAATGGAGTTGAGTTATTTCTGGGATAAGAATCGGAGTTTTTAATATAAAATTGATTACGAAATAGGGTGAAAATATGTAGTAAATACAAACAAAATAGCTTTAGAATTCTTGTAAACTTAGGGAAATACTCAAGAAGCTTATTACTACCACACTTCACTGGCCTCGTGCTCTTTTATCTTGTTTATATTCATGTAATCGAATCTTGGCGAAGATTCCATGAAAATTCCTTCGGTTTTATTAACCATAGTGTATAGGAATTGCATCCACTATGAAAATAACAATTTTAATTATGTCACAAAATGCAGATGTTTCAAAATGAAGAATTTAAATAAAATAGGAATTTTTTAGAAAATTGGGTTGTTTTTCTAATATTAGACATAATCAAAACTTTCCCATCTTTCTTAAAGATTTCTTCATCATCACATTGTCAGAATAAGAAGAATGTCAATAAAACTATAAGTAATGAGCATCATCAACCATACATGACAATTAATTTAGGCCATCTTAATAAATAATAATAATAAATTGAGGTTTTCTATATTTGCTATGAAAAAAACATTATTTGTTTAGAGGGTTATATTTTAAATTTGAATCGAAAAATCATAATTACTAATATAATTTCTAAAATGCCTTTACTTTTCCATGAATTTTTTATTACTTAAAATGGCACATAATTCTGTAAAAAAGAGTTTCCTTTTTATTTGTATCTCTTTCCTCATGAAAGCCCAAATTCTCCAATATCAATATCTACTTATTTTAAGTAGTCTCATTGCACATTTCAGTGGAAAAAGGCAAGTTCAGTCAGACGAAAAACCGTGGCTGTCTGGAAACTACTTATCTACTTCACTGAAGTTGTTCTTTCCTCAAAAGGCCTTTTCATTTTTCAAGATTATATAGATATAAGAGTATATTATATAATTTACAGAAAATTAAAAATGTTGTAAATGCAAACTTAAATTTATTGACATTAATCTTATCAGATTTCAATTTCATTAATATATTTTGTCATTCCATTTTAAGAGAATTACATATGATGAATAAATGTATCAATATATGTTAAAACTGGCATTAAATTCGAAGCAATTAACTGATAACGCATATTGCCAAGGGAATAATTCAAATTTTACATTAAATGAAAAGGCTTTTGTTCATTTGAGAGAGGAATATATTTATTATGCCCTCCTGGCGCATTATATTGTCGCCTAATTCCTTTTCACTTTTATCTTTTATGTTCTGAAATAATACAATAATGCTTTGTACTTTGTTTCGTCAATAGAGAACAGCAGTTGAGAGATATTAAAAAGCACTGACCTAATTTTAACTTCGATGTTTGCTCTTTTGCTCTTTTATACATGACCCTTGTCAAAAAATTATGTAAAGGTAAAACGTAAAAAACGTTTTCCTTTTTCCATAGATTTTCATAAAAATATTCTGCGAAGATGAAACTCAAAAAGAGCTTTCGTGTTTTGAAATAATTTTTTTAAAATGGAAGTTTATTAATACTAGAACCCCTGAAGATATTTTTTCATGCCAATTACATGTTTTATGCCACCTGAGTAAAGTGCTGAAAAGCAGAGATGAAAAGGAAATTGAATATGGATTTTCAATAGGTTTCTTTCATGCTGAATTCAAATAATAATAATTTTGAATTCATAGAAAAATTGAATGTAATACTTTTAGATAGAAAATAAAAGAAGCGAAAGATGTATTTTTAATTATGGATTCGATTTTATCAATAAATTGATCTTGGAATTGAAAGATAACGAATATTTTTCCATTAGTTGCATTACGCTCTCACTGTTGCTTTTTTACTCTTTTTTCAATTATCGGTGAACGGACACACTCATCGGGTAGAAATGTTTCATGATTTCGCGAATGCACACTAGATCTCATTATTTGTATTTAAGCGTGGGGCGAGGATGATTTATTGTGCAATCTTCCAGAACGTGCTTCGGACATGCTTTATCTACTTGCTGTCCGGGGAGATAATTGCTCGTGGCGTTCGATCGACGGATACTCTTAGGTGCTATTTTTCTCTGGTCTCAAATCAAAATAGGGCAGAAATAAGCTCAATGTAAAAATGACAAATTTAGAACACTTTTATCGTTTCAATTAAAAAATTTATTTTATAAGGAATAAAATTATCGATAGCCACTATGCAACAAATTATGTCTGAAGATAGTAAACTGTTGCAAAAAAATAAAAACTACACAGGAAAAAACTAAGGATGTTGCAGATAATTTTTTAGAGGAATACATTTTTATTCAGACAACTTTACATCTTCCAAAATACATGTAATGTCATGGAAAAAGCAAAAGAAATTTTAACCGATATTTGAGTAAAATTTATCCTGTGAAGTTAATTTTTGTTGTAGATAATTTTACCCCAGAATCGAGATAAAGTTTAACCTTTATTTTGTTCTGTGTTTGCTACATTTTCATACAATGAGATTTACTGTGTAGCATAATTTTTTGTATAATAGCTATCGATAATTCATATACATAAATCGTGCATAATTTTTCCAGCACCTGGGATATTAAAAGCTCCCAAACAAAAGATTTTATTTTGAAGGCTCTCACTAGAACGAGAACATATTTCTGATATTATTCTTCTCTCCAAGTCCTTTAACATGTCCAATAAATTCGCTGCTGTTTTTCAATTATTCCTAGCTGCGTAAAATCGTTTCAGTTAAAAGTTTGAAATTTACCGGAGCTATTTTTCTCGTTTATCAAGGGAACGACAAAGGAATAATGTTTGAAATATTAAGACACTTGAGGGGAAAAGAGTTTTTGGGATAGGGTAATCGTGAAACGGCAGGAAAAGTCTGCAAATGACCTCCTCGAAGAAAAGGGGGAGAAAAGCATCGCGAAGTACGCAAGAGCAGTATAAAAGTTTTATATTTAATTCACTTTTTGGGGCGACCGCTCTTCTCGAGCGAAGGTGAAAAAAACGATACAGGAATAAATCAAAGAGTGAGCTTTTCTTCCTGTGGAATGAGAAAAGCTCCTAGCGAACGATTTACTTTGTAAACGACGACCCGCTAAACTCGAAGGCGCCCCGATACGACGTGATGTCTGAAAACTTGCCCGCCATAAGCGACGAAAACAACTAAAAAGGACAACCTGGATAATATAAATGTAAGCAACAACGTTAACTGTTTCAAAACAAGCGATGTACCTTCATTCTATCGACGGAAATCGGATGTAGTCGCTCTAGCGACGAAGCGTCAAATCGCATGTTGCTCTGCTCCGCTAGAGTGAGCAGACGTAATTGATCGGGTCAATCGCCGTAACAAATTAAATTAATGGGAAATACGAATTCTGAAAGGATTTACTAATTAAAAATTGATTTTAGGGATTTGATAAGATTATGAGTTGTTGTGTAAAAATTGATAATTTTAAGGCCCAATGATTTTCCAGATTGCCATTGAATTTTACATTTTAGTAGTTTAAATATTCTATGAATGTTTTTATTTAAGCATGATGATTTGTTTCATATTTTTTATATTCTATTTTTTATGAAAAATATATTCTAATATTTATATATTAGAATATATTTAATATTTTTAGGAATTTTAGAGATTTGATAAAGCTATAATTCATTGGGAAAAAAATGGAGAATTTTAAGATTTAATGGTTCTTCAGATTGCCATTGAACCTTATGTTTTAGTAGAGTTTAAATATTCTGTAAATGTTTTTATTTAAACATGATTATTTGTTTTAAATTTTTTGTATTCTATTTTTCATGAAAAATATATTCTAATATTTATATATTAGAATATAATTAATATTTTTAGGTATTTTAAGGATTTGATAAAGCTATGATTCGATGGCAAAAAATGGAGAATTTCGAGATCTACACAGAAAAAGCTAAGGATAAAATTTGTTGCAGGTAATTTTTAGTGGGGTAAATTTTTATTTGGACAACTTTACGTCTTTCAAAATACATATGTTGTAACGGAAGAACAAAAGAAAATTTAATCGACATTTGGATAAAATTTGCCCTGTGAAGTTAATTTTTGTTAATTTTTGTTGTAGGTAAATATCACGTGAAAATCAGCGTAAAAGTAACATTTCGTTTTTCCTGTGTAATGGTTTCTCAGTTTGCCATTGAACTTTACGTTTTCATAGAGTTTAAATATTTTGTAAATGTTTTTATTTAAACATGATTAATTGTTTCATACTTTTTATACCTATTTTATTTTTTTATGAAAAATATATTCTAATTATTAGAATATATTTAATATTTTTAGGAATTTTAGGGATTTGATAAAGCTATGATTCGCTGGGAAAAAATGGAGAATTTTAAGGTGTAATGGTTCTTCAAATTACCATTGAACTTGATATTTTAGTAGTTTAAATATTCTGTAAATGTTTTCATTTAAACATGATGATTTGTTTCATATTTTGTATACCCACTTTATTTTCTTATGAAAAATGTTTTCTAATATTTATATATTAGAATATATTTAAGGCAGGATTCTACTTCGAACGCTCGAAAAAAATGCTATATTTGTCAATTTTTTATTAGTTAATTTTTTATTAAGAAAGATATTGATGTAGGGTTTGTTATGCTTAATGAATATACTCTTGAAATACATTAAAAAAATTTTTTTAGTTTATTTTATACGCTTTATGTACATTTAAATGTCACTTGAATACAACGCCTTAAAACATGATAGCCTCTGCGCTGTTAAGAAAATCTTGAAATCGGTCCATCTGAAATAAAAAAATCAAATAGTTTTAGGTTCAATATGACAACAGCAACCGGTGGCAGTAGATTTATATGAAAATGTTTATTTTTACTATTATTTTTTTGCCAAAAATGAGCAAAAAAAATGAGATTTTTGATTTTTTCCCCGAATTGCCGCCATTTTGTTTTTTGCATGTAAATGAAAAAATCTGCTACCACCGGTTGCTGCTGTCATACTGAACCTAAAACTATTTGATTTTTTTTATTTTAGATGGACCGATTTTAAGATTTTCTTAACAGCGCAGAGGATATCATGTTTTGGGGCGTTGTATTCAAGTGCCATTTAAATGTATATAGACCGCATAAAATAAACTAAAAGAATTTTTTAAATGTATCTTAAGAGTATATTTATTAAGCATAACAAACCCTATATCAATATCTTTCTTAATGTTTTAATAAAAAATTGACAAAAATAGCATTTTTTTCGAGCGTTCGAAGTAGAATCCTGCCTTAATATTTTTAGGGATTTTAGGGATTTGACAAAGCTATGATTCGTTGGGAAAAAGAATTGAGAACTTTTAGGTCTAATAGTTTTTCAGATTACTATTGAACTTTACGCTTTAGTAAAGTTTAAATATACTGTAAATGTTTTTACTTAAACATGATGATTTGTTTCACGTTTTTTATACCTATTTTATTTTTTTATGAAAATATATTCTAATATTTATTTATTAGAATATATTTAATATTTTAAGGGATTTTAGGGCTTTGATAAAGCTATGATTCGTTGGGAAAAGACTAAGAATTTTAAGATCTAATGGTTTTTCAGATTGCCATTGAACTTTATGTTTAGTAGTGTCTATATTCTGTAAATGTTTTTATTTAAACATGATTATTTGTTTCATATTTTTCATAGTCTATTGAATCTTCATAATGCAAAGATTTTTACACTTATCCCAAATAATTCCTTGTCCCTGACATGAAAATGTAGTTGCGGCGCGTTTTAAATGTACACTTTTTAAGCGTTTGGTGCATCCGAAAATCACGTTCGAAATAGAGGTACATAATCGTTGAAATTACAATGCTTGGGAAATAATAAATTTCATTCAAAGACTTGGATGCTGTTCGCGATTGCAAGCTTATGGTACAAAAGTGTAAACTCTCCAAGTTTTTTAATATGGAAGCAAATGCAGTTGTGCAAACTTCAGGAGTGGAAATTTTTAAAATTAACAAGTTTAAAAAATACTGCAATCCTTTAAAAAGTTTTCAGATCAAAGCAGTCAAATACAAAAGCTTCGATTTGAAAGGGTTTACTTTTTTTAATGAATTAAACTTTGTAAAGTACAAACAATTGAATTTGAAGTACATAAAAATTTTTTGAAGTTTGGAACTTTGTAATTTGAAATTTTTGAAAGGTTCAGAAAATCAATGTGGAACTAACAAAATTTACAAATTGGATACTGGTAACTATAAATTCAATGGAAATTTTTCCAGTCATAAAAATAGAAAAATGGAACTTGAAAACTTGCAAATTAGGTTTGTTAAAAATAGAAAGATTTACAAAATATTTAAATATAACTGAAGAGCTTCTAAATTTGAACACTGATTTTGCAAAACGTTTATTTATTTTTTTATTTAAAATAATTTCTAGTTTTGACTAAGAATTTAAAATTTAGAAATTTAGAAGCTTTTCAGTTCAAATTTAGAGAGAGGATTAAAATTTCCTAGAAACACATTTTATATGTCTTTTCAAAATCTGCAGAAATCTAAAATCTAAAAAATACAAATTACAAAATTTTGCATTTATTACACGTTTAATATTTTTATTTATGAAGATTATTTCTGCTTTTTAGTTTTGATTAATACCCTGAGTGTGTAAACAAGTGTTTTGCATTCTTCTAAGATGAAAATGTGTTTCCCTAAAATACAAACATAATTTTGGGGTAAAAAACTTCCAATTTCTTCCAAAAGGCAAACATTTTATGAAGAATAAGAAATGAAAGAAGTACCACATTAAAATAAATCTTTATTCCTCTCAACTAAATCTTTCCTTTTGGGCGTTAGGGTTCTAGCGTGAAACTTGATACAAAATCCTCAACGCTCTCGTGCTCATGAAACCGTCAAATTTATGTACCTCTGTAAAGACATATTCCCAAACAAATACAGAAAAAAGGCATTAAAAGCAAAAATGTAAATCAAAATGCTTTCGAGTCTTAACCTACAGATTAGAGTCCAAATAATTTCTTCAAATAAATTTTAGCTTAAAGAACATAAATATTTTCTTCCTTTTTCAGTGCTATTCATTGCTATTCATTAATATTCATTAATTAGTTTACGATGATTATTATAATAATTATAAAATGAATTTATCAGTCAGATATTTTAAATCAGATTTTTCCACACTACCAATATTCGATAGAAAAAAAAGAAAACTAATGTTAGGATCAAAAGGATTGGTACAAGCTTGGATTAAATTTCTGAGAAAAAATCTTTTATTTATAGAGCCTGTAAGTGGTTTGTAAAGATTATTTTTAAAATGGTTTCGTGTCTGAATTCTCAACTCTCTTGTTCCAGCATATTTCAAAATTATCTTGAAGAATGCAAGCTATTCTGGGAAAGCTAGTCTGGTTTAGAATCCGTTATCGATTCTCCAATATTGCGGTGCAGATATGCTATCGCCAATAGCCAGTAGTGGTACGGATTCGGCTTCATAACGGACTTTTTGAGTGTAACAGACTGTTACGCAACACTCTATTCAGTTCAGTTCCATGTCGCCAGTTACAATTAAAATCACTGGAAAAATCCACATGGAAGAATCTCAGAAATTCTCTGAAAAAATTCAATTTTACTGAAAATTTCATTTTTTATCAAATAATTATTATATATA
>JBAGKK010479876.1:2063-17173 GCA_037177015.1 Euceroptres primus
CCTTATTTCAAACAGAATCTATTAAAATAGTAATAATCATTTTTTCCTTATTTCAAACAGAATCTATTAAAATAGTAATAATCATTTTTTCCTTATTTCAAACAGAATCTATTAAAATAGTATTAATATTTTTTTTCTTATTTAAAACAATCTATTAAAATTGTATTAATTACACTTTCTATATTTCAAGCAATATCTCTTAAAATTGAATAAATTATTTTTTTTCTCAAAATCCCCTAAAATCCATTAAATTGAGATATTTCGCCCCTTTTTCCCTTTTTTTGAAGTTTTTCAAGTTTTTTTTCTAGAATGATCATAAATAGAAACTTATTACATTCAAAAATGGCGATTGATGTCAACTATCATTAATTTATTTTTTTATCATGTAAAAATAAAGTTTTGAATATGGTTTTAAATTTTTTCACTTTTTAAAAATGTTTTAATTTACTTTACTTGCAATGTTCTATTTACTCATTAATTTCATCTTTACTCAGATTTAAAATACGTTTAAACTATTTTTTAAAAGTATGTGATACATAATAATGTCACAAATTACCGACCGATTTTTGATTTACTTTCAGTCGGTTTATTAAGGGGGTTAATGGGTAAAAAAGAAAGACGAAATTTATGAGTGATTTGACATTGAACTATGAAACGGAGTAATTCGCAATTTAGAGACGTATTTATTCACGTTATGAACAATAAATACCAATAACAAATGTTTTAAAAAATGAGAAATTGGCTGCTGATTTATAGCACTTCGTAGAATTTCGATTTTTTCGTTTTCCCCTCCATGGTAGCCACTCTTTAGGTCGTAAAAATGGTCTAACAAAAAAAAATGTACACACCTTCAACTACATAAATGTAGCTTTCGCACTAAACAAATTCCGTCCAAAAAAGTTGATAATTGTAGAAATGGAGCACATTTTTCTTGGAGAAATTTGCATTTCTCTTTTAATAAACCTGCTGAATGTAAATAACAAATCGGTCAGTAATTCGTGAGGTTATTATAAATTACGTACCCTTAAAGTCAAACAATATACTTGTTTTTGTGTTTTAACCGTGAAATATTCAACTCTATTATTAAAAAGTAATGAAAATACCTTGTGAATCTCTGAATATGATTAGTCAATTAATTCAATGCGATGATTTCATATTTACTTTTGTGAATTGCTATCTTTCGAAAAAATACTGATACATATAACATTTGACTAAAACAATAATTTAGAATACAAATTTAATTATATTTAATTATATTTAGTCTTATTTATATTAAGTTAATTAATTAAGTTTGTAAAATTTAAAATTTTTTAAACCTAATATATTAAGTTAATTATATTTGATTCTTTTTGCAGTTAGGAAAAAATATCTTATTGTTAATTAAGTAACTGAGATATTTTTTCGTTTATACTCTATCTTGTAAAAACTCAATCAACCAAGCTTAATATCTATATGTAAGACGTGTAATTTTATTTGTTGATAAAATTTGAGATTTTTTATAAAAACATTCCATTTATTAATATTTATTCACTCTCCTAGTATTTTTAATAAAAAAATCTCCACTTTTGAAAAAAATCCCCACTTTAAAAAAATCCCCTTTTATTGAAAATATTAAAATATATCCCCGTATCCCCCTATTTCCCCTAAAATTGAATTACTCAATTGTTCACGCCTGGTCTTCACTTAAAAGTGTTTTCTGTGTCTCTAAGTCGCAAGAAGTCAGTCACCGAGTCATTCAGTGAAAATTTAACTAAGTTTCAGTCAAAATTCATTAATTTTTCAATTAAACCTCGCTTTGAGGTTATGTTCATGACTGAAAAATCAGTCAATTTTTCGTTTACTGAAATTTCAGTGACTTGTATGACTGAAAATCAGTGAATTTTTAATTGGATATCAGTGAATTTTTAACTGAATGTCAGTTAATTTTCACTGATTGCTAAAGTAAGAAGTCAGTTATAGTTCAACTGATAATCAGTTAAATTTAACTGATTCAGATTTAGAGAGTAAAGTCTGTATCCTAGCAATTATGTTTTGGGGATGTAGTTTTTTTACCGAATAAAAAAAATCGATTGGATCCTTTTTAAAATTACTCAATATTTGTCATTTTACAGGCAATTTTTGTGATGAAAGTATTAATTTGCCTCGAAAAACCCTAACATAACCTAAAATTTTAAAACTTGTAATTTTCCATCAAGAGGTACTGATTTTTCAATAAAGATATTAACTTCCCTCGAAAAACCCTAATATAACCGAAAATTTTACAAGCTTTAATTTTCTATCAAAAGGTACTACTATTTGTATAAAAACATTAATTTTCGTCAAAAATTCCTAACATATCCTAAAATTTTACGAACTTGCAATTTCTGTATCTGAATCTGAATTATTCTATAAGCTTCTAGAATTTTCTAGACGAGAATATTCTGAACTACAAAATTTCCAGAATTCTGCAGAATCAACATTTAGAGCTCTTCAAAATCTACAAAAGGCTCCCACAATCTTGAAGAATCTTTTAAACTCTTTTCAAAACTTTCCTAAAATTTTGTAGAGTTTTTGAAAGCCAAAAAAATTTGGAAAAAACTAAAAGATTTTAGAAGTTTATGACAGAATTCAAAAGATTTTGGAATGATCAATACAATTTTTTAAATATTCTAAGACGGTGTAGAATATTAGTAGAGTAATATATTTACAAACTGGTAATTTTCGATAAAAAGGTACTGAAATTTCTATAAAAGTATTAATTTCCCTCGAAAAATCCTAAAATAACCTAAAATTTTACAAACTTGTAATTTTCCATCAAGAGGTACTGATTTCTCAATAAAGATATTAACTTCCCTCGAAAAACCCTAATAGAACCTAAAATTTTACAAACTTTAATTTTCCATCAAAAGATACTAATATTTCTTTTAAAAAATTAATATCCATCTAAAAACCCTAAAATAATCTAAAATTTTACGAACTTGTAATTTTCCATCCAGAGGTAATGACTTTTCAATAAAAATATTAATTTTCCTCAAAAACCGGTAATACAACCTCAAATTTTGTGAACTTGTAATTTTCCATTGAGGGATAATGATTTTTTTTAAATATCAATTTTCGTTGAAAAACACTAAAATAACTTAAAATTTGTCGAACTGGTTATTTCTCTTCGTGAAATGTGGTCTGTACTTAATATAATTAGCTTTAATTTCCAGAAGTGCTTTGGAGTAGTGATGGGCGATCCTGGGGAAAAGTATCGATCCTTGAAAATCGATACTTCACAAACTATCGATTCGATCCGAGTAAAAAATCGGTTCAAAAAGTATCGATACCAAAGTATCTATACTGCTGGATCGGTGCATGCGCAATAGTTTGCTGTATATTTTTTGGTTATTAAGGTTACAATAAACTAAAAATCCTAAAAATATGACCTCTTTTTGGAAATTTGGTTGGTAATTGGTATTTAATATTGAAAACTAATAAAAAAATTATTATCCGGAACAGTAAACACCTTAGATAATTCAAATGTTTGTAAAACGTTTATTAAAGCTTCATTAAAAAATCACATTTCAAAATTTGTAGAATTTTCTAAATGTACATATTTAATTTAACCCATAAGTCTTTTTTTTCTCACCTTCAAAACAATAAGTATCATATTTCTATGGCGTTAGAGCATAATTCAATCTTTATGTGTCGTAGATCTCGCAGACAATAATACTGTATAAAACTATAAATAAGCAAATACTATATGATGAAATTTAAATCAAGAATAGAATATTTTTTAGACACTAAGAATGTAATATTTAAATAAATTAAAATAGTTAATTGCTAAATATTCTTTTGGATACAAAATGTCACTGTTAGAAAATACTTAAAAATTCAGTAATTTTCAATTACGTGGTGGAAGTATTTCCATTCATGTACATTATATTTAAAGTATACATGTGCCTGAAATAGTTATATTGTGTACTTATATAAAATAGTTACAAAATTTAATGCACATATGCCTGAAAATTAATATAAAAAACTTTGAATTTCATGTGTGTAAATTGAGAGAATGTCGAATACGTACATTAAAAATTACTAAATTTCTAAAACTCAGAATGATGATGAGTGTTATAAAGAATTCCGTACCGTTCTATGGGTTATGGGGTTTTAAAAAAAATTATAATAATAAAATGAAAATTACGTTAGGTATTATTATTATCATATTATTATATGTTTATATGAAAATATAATATGAATAATTATAAATAATAATTAAATACTAATAAGTATTCATAAGAATTCAGTATTAATAAATATTATTAATAAAGTGTTATTCATGTAATATCCAAAAATGAATATATAGCGGATCGACTTCCGATCCCGACAAAAAAAGTATCGATACACCGATGCATCGACTTGCAAAAAATCGAATCGAAAATCGATGGATCGAGTACTTTTGCACTCGATTCTTCGAGAACTCGGTAAGGATCGCCCATCATTACTTTGGAGCGACATCTATTCTTTTTTTAATATCGTCATTACCGACTTCGTTGACTTTTGATAACGAGCACTCCTATCTTATAAACTCGTAATTCTTTGTTTCAATTTTTGGGGAAAATAAACTTTGAGAGAATTAAAATTTAGGGGAATCGATATGGTACCTCTTAAAAGAATTATTGAATGGCACTAATCTATATGTTACCATGGTTACCTAAACATTTTCACCCTACTGCATGTTGTCAAAAGCAAGAAGTTTCAAAAAAAAAAACATAAAAATATTTGACTGTTCAAGAATCTTGGTTAAAAATATTCTTGAAATTTCGAGCGATATGAAGCAAGATCAAGATTAGCAATATGAAGCAAGATCAAGATTTTCTTGTCTTGAGGTGCATCACTAATTATTTCAGTCTCGAGAAATCCTACATTCGAAAAGAGCTTAGAAGCCTAAACTTCTTGATATAAACTCTATTTTGACAAATTCAATCTTCTAAGTGTGCTTTCTAAATCTGAATTAGTCAAATTTTACTAATTCGTTAGTAACTGGATTATAGCTATGTTAATTAGTAGAATTCTACTGACAATTAGTGTAAAATTAACAATTAGTGTAAAATTCCTAAAATTTCAGAAGATTTCTACTGATTCGCCAGTAGAAATCTACTGATTCGCCAGTAGAAATCTACTGATTCACCAGTAGAAATCTACTGATTCGCCAGTAGAAATCTACTGATTCGACAGTAGAAATCTACTGATTCGACAGTAGAAATCTACTGATTCGACAGTAGAAATCTACTGATTCGACAGTAAAAATCTACTGATTCGCCAGTAGAAATCTACTGATTCATCAGTAGAAATCTACTGAAATTTTAGTAATTTTACACTAATTGTCAGTAGAATTCTACTAATTGCCATAGCTAGAATTCAGTCATTGATGAATTAGTAAAATTGGACTTATTCAGATTTAGAAAGTGGCCAAAAAGGTACCAATATGCATTGAAAATTCGATCTGAGAAATGCACACCTCTAATTTTCACCATATTTCAAAAATTTAGAAGAGATGGGATGATGAATCGATATCGGTCGATTAGGAACTTCTTTTAGACGTGAAACATAAAAAACACATAAATTGTCTGTTAAATAATAAATATTGAGTTATTTTAAAAAGAACCCAACAGATCTTTTTTTAAATTCGGTAAAAATACTCAAGGGACATCCCCAAAATATAATTTCTAGGACACAAACTTTAGCAAACACTTTAAAGTGAAAATTAATTCAGACCAGGCGTGTGCTGTGATCCTTGTTCTCGGTAAATCTACTCTTTTCAATAAAATCTAAATAAAAACAGCAAGTACAAAACTTTTGTGAAACTTTACTAGTTACATTGATTTATTTGTAATTTTCGCTAGTACCCAGCTGCGTGTCATTTCCGCAATAACAACGAAACTCCTTCGTCGAGGGAGTTCGCCACAAAATGGAAATTGCCTTTGGGAAAACAAGCTCTGCAATGATTAACATCAAGAAGATCGAAAGGCAGAGACTGAGAGGTTGGTAAGAGGTATATATATATATGTGTGTGTGTGTGTGTGTGTGTGTAGGAAGAAATCTTGAGAAATAGTAGACGATGTAGGAAGCCTTCTCTTTGTATATAGCTAAAGACGAAAGAGCGAGTTTGTATGGTGTTCTCTTGAATCGAGCTTTTCCTTTTAGGATGGGGTTGGGGGTGAAGAGAAGATGTCGAGGAATGGTGCATGGAACTGAGTCGGTCGAGTATCCGCTGCTTTGCATTTCGTTGTTATTCAGAAATAGTCGCAAACCGCCCTTCACCCTGATGGCAAAAATGGTGGTAGCCTTCTGCATTCTCAACCTCCTTTCGCTACTAGTTCCCACTTCTTTTACTTCACAAGATGTTTTATTAATGAAAATGAAGAGCTTCTTATATTTTCCTTTGCAGCTCTCTCGTCTTTTCGCTCCTGCGTTTTCTCTCGACCCCTTCCACTTTCGCGTTTCTTTCTCATCGTATTACTGCCGCTACGGACTCGGTGATATTATTTCCGCATCCGACAGGTCGTCGGTCTTAAGTTTTCTATATAAGAGGAGGTCGTTTTAATGCTTCGTCGAAAGGTGGAAAGTGTATTGGATAAGCCAGTGAGGACAGTCGCGGGAACGTGCAGTGAAAGAAGAACGAGACTCTGAAAAGGTCATTGCTGGACGACGACAAATTCACACTTTTTCACCTCAGTTTACGGTCCCGTATTTCCAAGTGCCTGCACCTATGACCTCCGATGCCCGAGGCTATCGACGGAAACGTTTAAATTGAGTTAAGGACGATGGCAGGTCGTCCTGTGTCAACAGTGCGGTGTTAACGAGACTAATCAGCGACAGCTACTCACTTCTTTCTAAGGAACTATTTTAAACTTTAACTAGAAGTCATACGAATTTTATTAATTTATAAATTACGTAGAGGTCTGCGCCGTCGCGCGACGCCGACGTCGCCGCCGATTTTTCCTATCTGATGAGACGCCGCCGATAATCATTCGGCGCGCCGTTTACAATATTCGGCGGCATTTATCGTCGATGAGACTATTATAAGACCAATGAGGGCCCAAATTGGCCACAAACAAAATGCTCAAATTTGCGCAAGTTAAATGTAACCATGGTAACTTATAATTAATTTATTGCGCAGATATTGAGTTTCTCAATCGATAAACAGGGTAGAAACTTGAACGGGAAACCACGAATTCTATTTAAAAACCTGGACTTTTATTTCATTACAAAATCGGTAACATCAGTAAAATTTAAGTTTTTGTAGCAAACTTTCCTCTGCTAAAAGTCAATGTTCTAAAATTTATTAACGTCTTAAAGTCTTATTTTACAACCCCAAAGGTTCTTTGAATTTCAAATTTTAAGCATCAAATTATACACCTAATGTGAAAAGAATTGTAATTTAATAATAAAAGTTATGGGTTTACTTAAAACAATCAAATAATATCTTTGCCTTGACCTGGAAAAGTTGATAATGAGACCAGGAAAAACCGGGAAATGACTAGATATTTGAAATCGGCGGATAAATCGCCATCCTGAAAAAGTTCCACTTAAGATTACTTCTTGGTCACTACACTGAAACCTCTATTTATGACGGGTTTTGGGGGTTGCCTGAACGGCCTTCGCCTAAATCGATCTATCTCTAAACGTAAGCAAGTCAAAGCCGTATAAGCTATTTCTGTTTGATTTTTGTCACGAGTGAAAAATATTTTTTAAATATAAGTTTAATTTAACGTTTACCTTACTGTTAAGTTTAATTTAGTTATTATTTATGAATTATTACACATAACGCATAACCTCGCACCGATATTGACGCCGCACAGTTGGGGCAAAATGACGAAAAAATGTTAAAAATACGATTCTGGCTACAATTTTCGATCGATTTCAAAGGTTTTTTAAAATTAAAGATAACTAATTTATTCAGAAATCCCTTGTGGACAATTTAAAAAATTCTTTTATTTACTTTATTTAAAGATAAAGTTGAAAAAAATTGTAAAATTTAAGATATTGTTGCTTTAATAACACGTAATTCAAAATGATTGATATTAGTATGTAATCGATAAATAAACATTCGGGAAGCATAACTTGATAGTTTATTATAAATAAATATCTTGTTACTTACAATTGTATTGTTATAAACAATGGTAGGTAATTTTTGAATGATTTTGGATATTTATTAACTGATTTTCGTGTTCAATCTAATTTAAAGTAATATTCAAACATTTAAAAACGAAAATAAATATATTTTTTATTGTAACAAACAAATTTTATAAACAAGTACCCAGTTTGAGCAATTGTTAAGTCTTTAAGGTACTTTTTTTTAAAACGTGTTTTCTTTGAATTGCCAGTTATGCTTCAGTAAACTATATTATCATTTCTTAACAACTGTGATTGTTATAAACAAATTTTATAAACGAATGCACAGTTTGAGCAATTTTTAAGAGTCTCAGGTACTTTTTTTGTAAACGTGCTTTGCTCAGAAACTATTAGTTAAAGAAAACTAAGATCTTTTGATATTTATCCTACAATAACACCGAACTGTATTAATGTAATATTGACAAACCCAACAAAACATGTTTACAAAAAAAGTACCTAAAACACTCAAAAATTTCTCAAACTGGGAATTTGTTTATAAAAATTGTTTACAACAATCACATTTGTCATGAAATGGAAATATAGTTTACTGAAGCATCACTGCGAAGTCCAAGAAAGTAAGTTTTAAAAACAAATACCTCAAACTCTTGAAAATTGCTCAAACTGCGAATTTGCTTATAAAATTTGTTTATAACAATAAGAAATAAATTTATTTTTATTTTTTAATATTGAATATTACTTTAAATTGGATTGAACACGAAAATCACTTAATAAAAATCCAAAACTATTCAAAAATCACCTACCGTTGTTTATAACAATACAATTGTTAGTAGCAAATTATTTATTTATAATAAACTATCAAGTTACGCTTCACGAACGTTCATTTATCGATTACACACTAATATCAATCATTTTGAATGAATTACGTGTTATTAAAGCAACAGTATCTTAAATTTTACCATTTTCTTCAACTTTATTCTTAAATAAAGTATTATACAAGAAATTTTTTTTAAAAATCGGACTCCAGGGATCTCTTAAGAATTTAATTAGCCTTAACTAAAAAAAAACCTTTTAAATCGATTAAAAATTGTAGCCAGAATCGTATTTTAAACTTTTTTTCGTCATTTTGCCCCACAGTTTGCGTCACGCTGGCTCGCCGCACACTGGGGGGTGAAATAAAAAAATGAGGTTCAAAATGACATTTAGGACGCAATTATGCACCCATTTTAGATTTTTTTTTGGAAAATTAAGGACTGAATTCTTCAGAGATTGGTGAGAGTATTTTTTTATTCTTTTGTTTATTAAATTTTTATGTTAATACAAATAAAGAAATAAATGTCAATTTTTATAATTTCATTTTTTATTCTATAAAAAAAAATTGTTCTTATACTTGTCGTAGTTTCAATGCACAGCGGTATAAGAAAGGAAAAAAATTATTAACTTGTAAAGTTAATTGTTATAAACAAATTGTATTAACAAATAATCGACATTAGGGATTATTCGTCTTCAAAGTATATTTCTGCTCTGAAATTGCTTCCTTTCATCGTTAGGACGATACGTGGCCATTAAAATTTGAGATTGAATGTTATTAATTAATTCTATAAACAAATCATATAAACAGATTCACAATTTAGGCGTTTTTAAGCGAAGAGAAATCGTTTTTTCTTCTAATCTTGTTGAAATTATATTACGAATGATGTTTTCTGGAAAAATTTTGGTATGTATCACTAATCGTTTATTTTATGAACAAATTATATAAACAAATGTACATTGCAGACATTTATAGGGAGAAAAAAATCGTATTTTTGTTTATTATTTTTTAAGATGAAATGAATCTTCTGGATGAAATTTTGTTATTCATCACTATTTGTTTATTTTAGAAACAAATTAGGTAAACAAATGCATATTCTAAGCTTTTATAGGCCAAAAAATCGTTCTTCCTTCTGGTTTTACTAAAATTATATTGTGAATGATGTTTTTTGACAAAATTTTGTGATAACATAAAATTCGTAAAATTTATAAACAAATTATATAAAAATACACATTGTAGACGTTTATAAGCAAAAAGGCAATTTGCTTTCTTGTAGTCTTATTGAAATTAAGTTGACAATGTTTTTTACATGAATTTTTGTCGAACAATAGAATTCATAAAATTTATAAACAATTTATATGAATAAGTGTACATTGTAAACTTTATAATAAGTAGAGAATCGGATTGCTTTTTTATCCTAAGTCCCCTTGATTCTCTCGAATCAGAGTGCATTATTATCCTGAGTTCTTCTTCATCAGAAAATATCACTGGCAATATGATGTAGTAGCTGAATACCATAATAGTATAATTTCATTTTTAAGAATCACTTATTTTACGTTTGTTTCAAATTACCTCGTCAAGAATGAATGAAAAACAAGGGACTTATAAAAATTCAAGAATCACTATTGCTCTGTTATCTCAACATAAATACGATGAAGAACGCTTTCTTTTTGTCCATTAATGCCTAAAATATACATTTGTTCATATATTTTGTTTATAAAATCAACAAATAGTAGAAAGCGGTAAAATGTTTTCCGGAAACATCACTGGAAATATAATTTCAACAACACTAGAAGAAAAAGCGATTTCTTTTTGCCTGAAAACGGCTAAAATGTGCATTTGTGCACATAGTTTGTTTACAAAATGAATAAATAGTGGTGAATAACAAAATTTCATCAAAACTCATCGTTAGAAATATAATTTAAAAAAGAATAAAAAGATAAACAATTTCTTCCTGCCTATAAATGTCTGCAATGTACATTTTTTTGTATAATTGGTTTAGAAAATAAACGGTTAATGATGCATAGCAAAATTTTTCCAGAAAATATCATTGGCAATATAATTTCAATAAGATTAGAAGAAAAAACTATTTCTTTTCGCTTAAAAACGCCTAAAATTATATATAATTTGTTTATAAAATAAACAAATATTGATGAATGGAAAGATTCTTTTAGAAAACATAATTGGTAATGTAATTACAACAAGACTAGAAGAAAAAAAATTTCTTTCTGCCTATAAATGTCTACGATTTACATTTGTTTATATAATTTGTTTATAGAAATAATTAATAACATCCAACCTTAAATTTTAATGGCCACGTATCATCCTAACGATGAAATCAAGCAATTTCAGAGCAGAAATATACTTTGAAGACGAATAACCTCTAATAATTGTTGTCTTATAAGACAATTGATATTGGTGGAAAAAGGGCACATATGCTAATCTCTCATTTTGAGAAAATATACTTTAAAGTTTTCATTTGAGTATAATTTAAAATGAAAAATAGACCAATCAACCGAATATTTTTTAGAAAACGTGTAGGAACTTACGCTTCACAAGTTCTGAAAAATATTTATTATAAAAATGTTAATACTTGTATTTATTAACAGCTTTAAGAAAATGTCTTATGTGCCCTTTTTCCATAAATGGGGTGAAATGGTAGAAAGTACTACTTTGATATGTGCAATTGAACAGTTATTTAATGGATTTAAAAGTTGTTTGTACACAATTGAGCTACAAAAATGTATAAGCAAAACAAAAATACAAGAAATTGAAAATTTTAACTAATCTTTTTGCACACTTTTATATACACAGAAAAAACGAAGGTTAAAGTTTACCTTGATTCCGGGGTAAAAATTACCTGCAACAAAAATTAACTTTACAGGATAAATACCCAAATTCCGGTTAAATTTTCTTTTATTTTCCCACGTCAACACATGTATTTTGAAAAAAAGTGAAGTATGAATAAAAAATTATCCCTTTAAAAAATTACCTGCAACAAATAATATTCTTACTTTTTCCAGTAAATTATTAAAAATTATTCTGATTCTTTTCAGGTATTGGCTATGATTTAATTTAATCACTTTTAAAGTTGCTAATTTAAAAAAGATTTCTAAGCATATTTTGATGTGTTTTGCATAATTTTCAATAGGTCACGCTGACTTTGAATTGTAATTCATTATTGTAAACATAAAAGTATCAACAGGAACATAATATATTTTATATAAAATGCTTGTCTGGATCGATCTAGATCAATGATAGAAAAGGACCTATAAGCCTATGTGCCTTTTTTCCATAAATGGCCTCAATTGCCAATAGAGACCTAAAAATATGTTTTACAACATTATTTAATAACTAAAATTTTTAAAAATTTCGTGTATCAATTAAGAAAATATATAAAACGCTGTCTGGATCGATCTAGATCAATGATGGAAAACGGGCCTGTAAGCCTATGGGCCTTTTTTGCATCAATGGCCTCAATTGTCAATAGAGACCTAAAATTATGTTTTACAATATTATTTAATAACTAAAATTTTTCAAAATTTCGCGTAACAATGTTGAAAATTAAAAAACACTTGATTCTCATTTGTTTCCTATTTCAACGAATTTACCAACACAGTCGTATTTCTCTTTCAAATCTGCACAATTTCCATCTTTTGAAATTTTTCCTAAAGTTAATATTTTGAAAGTTATTATTTTGGAAAAATCCTGTAGAATTTAAACAGAATGGATTTGAAATAATCCTGAGTTCTTATTTTGGAAAAATTCTATAGAATTTAAAGTAGAGATATTAATTAAATTAATTAAATTAATTAAAGAAATTAATTTAAAAAGTTAATTAAAGAATTAAAGTAGAATGCATTTGAAATAATCCTGACATGAATTCTAGTCTTAATTACATAGAATCCTGACATAAATTCTAGTCCTAATTCTACAGAATCCTGACAAAGATTCTAGTCTAAATTTCATTCAATTCTGATGAGAATAATTCTGTATGTTCGGCCTTTACTTCAATTTAGACTAAAATCTTCGTCGGAATTCTATAGATTTAGGACTACAATTCATATTAGGATTCAATAAAATTTTGACTAGAATTCATGTCAAGATTGTATAGAATTCAGACTAGAATTCATGTCAAGATTATGTAGATTCCATTCTTCTTAAATTTTATAGAATTTCTCCACCTTGGAAGATTTCTTCATTTAATATTTATCCTGCTGGATTTATTTCTTCCTAGGTGGAAAAATTCTATAGAATTTAGGTAGAATGTATTCTATAGAATCCTCAGAAGAATTCTACTTAAATTTTTATAGAGTCCTCACAAGAATTCTAATCCAGTTTCTATAGACTCAGATGGAAAAACTCTATAGAATTTATGTAAAATGCATTCTATAGAATTTATGTAGAATACATTCTGTAGGGTTCTAACAAGAATTCTACTAAATTTCTATAGAGTACTCACAAGAATTCCAGTCCAATTTCCATAGAATCCTCACAAGAATTGGACACTAGACAAATTATATATATATATATATAAAATTCTCCAGAAATTGGACTAGAATTAAGTCTCTACGGAAATTTGAGTAGAAATCTTGTTAAGATTCTATACAATACATTCTATATAAATTCTACAGAATTTTTCCACCTGGTAAATCCTCAAAAGAATTCGGCAATACAGAAATTCTATGTAAAATTCTGTAGAAATTGGACTAGGATTCTTGTGAAGTCTCTATTATCTACAGAGTCATCACAAGAACTCTGATCTAAATTCTATAGAACACAAGAATTCGACAATGCAGAAATTCTAGATAAAATTCTGTAGAAATTATACTAGAATTCTTGTAGAAATTATACTAGAATTCTTTTAGAAATTATACTAGAATTCTTGTAGAAATTATACTAGAATTCTTGTAGAATTCTTGTGAAGTCTCTATAGAAATTTAAATAGAATTCTGATGAGGATTGTATAGAATGCATTCTACATAAATTCTATAGAATTTTTCCACCTGGGTTTTCAAATAGTAGAGGATCACTAGAAAAATTTTCCATCCAAAAAAATTTTGCAAACCGATTTATAATGGATGCAAAAAGTGCGGAAAATGACCTCTGAAACCTCATGAGAAGTATCTTGTGAAAAACAATTGAAAAAATAATGTCAACAATGGTAAAAATATTGTTTTCACATTTTTTAGCTAAACAGATGTTAGTCATATAAACATATAACATTTTAGAGAAAATTGCAAAAGATAAAAAATGTGCAGATGTAAAAGAAGAATACGACTGTATTGGTAAATTCGTGGGAAAAAAATTTATTTTGCGTATTTTCTATATAATTGGTCATATGTTAACATTATTGAGGTTTATAAATCAACTTAAATTATACAGAAAATCACGATGAATTCAGATATCCATTTTTAAAACCATTTATCTATTAATGTGAGAGATATTCAGGATTTTCTCTATTAAAGCTTTAACTCCGATTTGCCTCTTTATACAGTAATCATTTTTCATGATTTATAAGAAAAATATCATAGTGCACCATAATTATTTTAAACTTGATGTTTTTTGAACCATCTTATTGTTTTTTTTGTGCAACTAGGAACCGTTATTTCCCAAAAATTCAATTTCGTGGACAGAACCAAAGTCCAGGACTTAATTGCATCTGTTTTTTATATTTTTATAATATTAATCTTTCTACTTTTTTCCCGAATTGAGAAACTTATTCTTACATATTAAGATCTTAAATTTATTTTCCTAGATCCTCAATGAATTGATTGTTTCAAACCTGCAGATCAATCTTCATGCAACTGCTTTTTTTTTAAGTATACCCAACAGCCTAGGCTGTTGGGTATACTAGTGAAAAATGTTAGGGACTTGAAATGGTAAACTTTTTGGCAATCATCCATATATATATATATATATATATATATGTGTGTGTGTGTGTGTATGAATGATTGACAAAAAGTTTACTATTTCAAGTCCCTAACATTTTTCACATATTCTGTGATTAATTAAATTTTTCTAAATATATCTGAGTAAAGTACTCACGTTAGGACAATTTAGGACAGTTTCAAAATTTTAGACGACTTCTATATATATCTCTCTCTATATATATAATAGCAATGTACTTAGGAACTCACCTATCTTTAGAATGTGTGCTATGATGTATGAATTTGTTAAGTTTACAACTACAAAGAAGAAA
>JBAGKK010479887.1:0-17173 GCA_037177015.1 Euceroptres primus
GTTTTGTATTACGACAATCAATATAGTTTATTGCTTTTGCAACAATTTCTTCATTTCGACTATTCGAATGGTGGTGATATACATATATTTCGAATATTTCTAAAATATAAAGGCAACGAAAAAAGTAACGATAGTTACTTTTTTTGCAAAAGTAACTGAGGAAAAGTTATATTTTAAAACGGTAATGATATCAATAACTAGTTACTTTTTTCGTGATGTGACGGTAACGGTAACTAGTTCCTTTTAAAAAGTGACTTACCCATCCCTGCTGTTTTTAATGTAATATTAAATATTATTTTCAATAGTTTATCCAAAGCCTTTGCAAGGTCCTTAAGGGGTTAGTCAAGGTTGGAGCACCCAAAAAAAGTCAATTTTTACTACTTTTTTTCGAAGACTGGTTTATTTACTTTTAAATAAATATTGTAGCATTCAAATAATTCATGTTTTAAGAAGTCACAGTAATTTTTTCATGAGAAAATAGTGACAAACGAGTTACAGCCAATCTCCCAGAGGTCCAAAAAAAGGCGTTTTGCGGTGTTCACGATATCTAAAGAACGACTTATCCGATCGTTATTAAATTTTTATCAGTTATTTATAACATGAAATTTTGGTCCTTAATCGAAGCATTAAGCAATATTTAAATTTTTAACAAAATGGCGGATGTTTAAACAAAATTTTTTTTAGGGAAAAAACGTTCATTTTTTTGCTGTAAAAAAATAATCAACTAAATCAAAATTCCAACGATGAAGAACGAGAATTTCATGTTATAAATAACTGATAAAAATTTAGTAACGATCGGACAAGCCGTTCTTTAGATATCGTGTATACCGCGAAACGCCTTTTTTTGGACCTCTGTAAGATTGGCTGTAACTCGCTTGTTTGCACTATTTTACCATGAAAAAATTATTGTAACTTCTTAAAACATGTATTATTTGAATGCTACAATATTGATTTAAAAGTAAATAAACCAGTCTTCGAAAAAAATGAGTAAAAATTGACTTTTTTTGGGGTGCTCCAACCTTGACTAACCCCTTAATAAAGAAACTAGAACACCACTTATTGACAACAAATAACACCAGTTATTGACAATTTTGGGAGCGTTCTCCAAAAGGACATTTTTTATGCGTTTGATTTAAGTCAAAATTATTACTTAAAAATAATTGAAAATCAATATTATTTTATTAATTGATTCATGAATTTGTAACCTTTGTTTTCTAGGATGCTGGAACCAGTGGATTTCAGGAGCATAGGATAAAATGAATAGAAGGGAAGACCCGCTGCTACGGCAGCATCGCAGCAGATTGCTGCAGTTAGCCGAGGTTACCAATATCAAACCTGGTCGTGGCAGCGGGAAAAGACGTGGTCAAAGAACTCAACAGAGCCTTGGACCAAGGTGTGTAGAAATTATTAATTTTATTATTTTTTCATTAAATTCAATGAGTTAAATCATATATTTCTAATTATGTACGTTAAAATTATTTACACTTAGCTTTGAAATTTACAATAGTTTAAAATTTAACAACACAAAATTTAACTCTTCTAATTTTTTATTTCCACTAGAAAACTTTTAAATTAAAAATGTTCCTTTAACCATTACTCAGTTGTAGCAAATTAAATTTTCAACAGTTTTACTGCTATGGTATTTTATCGCTGATAGGAAAATAAAATTTCAAGATAGCATTAAAAGTCTGGGCAAATTTTGGTGTATTTTACCAATAAGTTATAAAGGATGGGTTCCTCGATACCTCGATAAATTTTCATTTAAAAGCAACCCCTGGATCCCGACAGCCCTAAGGCTAGTCACTTTTCATCTCCGATCGTCTCCGTCATCTTCTCGGGTCATTATCGTCGATGTCGGACACGGACACTATAATCGACAGCCCGAGGGAAGCGACGAAGGAAAAATGTAGAAAATTTCTTGCCATTTTTATTTATACAAATTTATCTATTATCAAGTTTCAGAAATTCTTATTTCTTACTGATGTTTTTGTAGCAAAAAGCGACCGACTTCATATTTCTTTAAAAATCGGTACTTGGAACATCAAAAACTCATGTTGTTAAATAATTTATTGAATCTGAAAGTAACATTTTGATTGATAGCAGTTTCCTATTTTGTATTCACTGAATTGCATTTATCAAATATGTATACATCAATTTAATTCATTAGTATTCGTTAAAATAATATTTTCAACAGAAGAATGTCTCTGCAGATGAGAAAATAGTCTTTAGTCTTTCTTCTTCCCCTATTTTAGGAATTTTCTCTCAGCGACTTTAAATTATCGTTCCCAGTCGCTTTCGACTTGTTGTAGTCATAAATCGATTATTGGAAAAAAGAATGAGCTATAATTAACGAGCAAACTGCCTTCACTACTTCAAATTACCGCAATTATTTTTAATTAAGCGTTATGGATGCTTCATTCACGTTATTTTTTTTAGCTGAAAAATTTTGCTCTTGAACAATTTTCAAACAATTTGTTAAAAGCAAGTTCTAGGGATAATACATTCGCTATAAGGTTTCAATGCTTAATGAATGTCAAAGTTGAAAAATTTTGAATTCTAGAATTTTTATCCCCGAAATAATGAGGCGAATTTTTTATGTTTTCACTAACAACGGTTTTTTTCGATAGTTTCTGTTGTAAATAACCCATGTCAATTTGAAAAGTATTATAAAAATAACATAATTTTGTATTTGGAGGTGAAAATCTTCTTGAAATGTCCTTTTCTATCAATCTCTCAATTTCTGGAACTGGAGTGTTTCGATAAATTTTTAACCCTTGTCAACTTTTATGATGGATTTCTAAGTATGTGTTCTTCCTTTTTTAGTAATGGTGGTCCTAGCACAGGAAGTCGGATCACGCTTCAAGATATCGTAAGAAATGATCCCGGATATACGCCAAATATAGAGCATCTCGTTTTCCCGGAACGTAAAAGCAGCAATCCAAATTTGACCACAGAAGGCTCTCCACAAAATAAATCCAAAGGAATCTCAAATTCTGGAAGGTCCAAATTGGCAGAAGTCTTTGCGAGAACCTATTCCCGAGGATCTTCGCAGGACTCATCTACTACGAATCGCAAAAATCACCTGAACGTGAGTTTCTCCTTAATATTATTAATTATGAATAACAAAGAGTAATTAAAATTTTTAATGAATTTTAATATCCCCATTTAAATATCAGAATACGAAAAAAACTAGAAACGTAATTGGCAAAAAGGGTCGAAGAAATTCTTTATTTGAATTATTAAACGAGAAATTTATTGTTTACGAGCTGGGAAATTTAAATTTGAAGAAAGAGGGCAACCGTGCATGCCCTGCGGATAACTCATTATCAGCAGTTGAATTTCAATATAGAAATAAAAAGACAGTGGCTATGCCGTCGATAATTAAATTAGTGGATAATTAGAAGAAGTTTAATTACACAGATGTTGCCTTTCGTTTGTTCTAAATGTGTAATTACATTTCGGAGGAAAATGTGATTATTAGGGCGTGTTAAAGAAGCAGTTTTTTTAGTTTTCACTAATCTTCTTTCATTTAGTTGAAAATTAATTGTTAAATTGTTCCCTATTTTAAAAAAAATTAAACTGTGGTCTTAGGACATTCATTTTTTCTTGAGCTCGGAAAATGTATAGAAGGGTGAACCGACAAACCTGAATTTTCCAAATTTTATTTATATTTATTTACATTTATTTATATTTATATTAATTTATATTTATTCATATTTATCTATATTTATTTATACTTATTTATATTTATTTATAATTATTTATATTTATTTATATTTATATATATTTATTTATATTAATTCGTATTTATTTAAATTTATAACTATTTTCCAAACGTGATAGTGCGGAAAAGTTGCCTTTGGGGAAAACAAATTGAGGCCAAGAAAAATTTGAAATCGGTTAATATTTGACCTTCGCGCATCAAGATCAAAATTTCGAATTTTTGAAAAATTTTCTATGGGCCAAAAATGTACAGCAAATTTTTTATAAGTACACTTTTTGTTAGTAAATAATAATATTAATAATTAAAATATTAAATAATTAAAAAATAATTTTTTAGTAATATTTTTAATAATATTAAATTAGAAATGAAGAGAAAAAATTGCGTTGAAGTCAGAATTTTTTGAAAATGTGCAGAAACCAGGTTTTTTTGTATTTTATTAATTGTACATTGTTTTGAATAAAAATTAAAAATTTAGTGCTTAAAATTTCTTTAACCTAAACCGGAGAGACAGTCAATTATTTTCAAAAAAATGTGCAATTAACGAAATCAAAGAATCTTGTATTTTTGCACATTTTTGAAAAATTCTAACTTCAACACGAATGAGTCAAAAAATTATCAAAAACTCGAAACTTTGACCCTGATACGTGATGGTCAAATATGAACCGATTAAAAAAAAATGTGTCTTTCCCAAGGGCAACCTTTCCGCACTATTACGTTTCGAAAATGCAGGGCTTTCGGCCCACCCTAATGTATAAGTCTATGTAATTTAGGATTACGATTATTCATATAGGGAATAAAATCGAATAAATTCTAAACATTTTAAACCCAAAATTTAATTTTACAAAACGAACCCTGTAGGTTAAAAAATGAGAAAATAGTTCATTTTTTAAGATGCAAGTTTGAAAATTGACAATTTTTGTCAAACTTCAGATTTTCTACAGTGTGTAATTATATTTCCTAAAGTACTATGAGAAATATAAAATTTTTTCGACTTTATTTTTTTTAAATTCTCTTTCCCTTGGAAAGGTAGAAAAGAAGAGATGAGAAAAATAAATAATGAGATGACTTGACAGTTTTACAAGACGTATGTAATTCTACGCGACTCGGTTAGAACTTTCAAAGTTGAAATTTCGTCTCTCGTTTCTGTTTTGTATTAGACCGAGAAGATGAAAATGAAAATACTTTCATCGGAAGAGTTGGGCAACCACTCGCTCTCGGGCCTCCACATGCTTCTACCATATTCGGAAGTAGTCGTCGTGGGCCCGCTTTGTCAGATTCAAACAGTTTAGGCTCCGCTCTGCTTCACACAACGAGCCAAATAAATAACTTTCAATGACCCATTTTTAACAAAAATCCTTTTAGAAATAAGGACTCCAGAATATTTCATTTTCAAAATTCCCAACTTTTAATTTCACCACAAATTTACTTTGGAAACAAACGTAAAAGAGCAATTTTATTGCTCAGCTTTAAATAATAATATAACCCTTTAACTGATTTGAAATCAGTCTCCTGCAGACCTCGAAAATTGTTTTCAAATATTCAGGGCCCGAATTCATTTCATATTGAGCAGGCGAAATAGTTTCCCGATGAAATATGTTGTTTTTCAAAGGATTTTAGACGACATGTATTTGACCGATTTGATGAACCAATTTCTTTGAAAAAATTATGAGTATTTGAACGGTTGGAGCTGGTAATGCAGTTTATCAAAAAATAGTCGAAAATTTGTTTAAAATATTGTAGTATCCAAACTAATATAGGTATTTGGCTTTCTCTTTTTGATTCTGATAGATCTTTTCATTCTCTTTCAAAATTTGTCGGAATATTTTTAAAAAATTTAAAATTGACAAAGAGCCGGCGGTTCCTATGAAAAATTTGAACCTCAATTTTCTCAAAAACCTCAGGGTTTTTGTTTTTCTAAATTTTTGTCTAAGTTAGTACTAATATGGTGAATTTATCCCAAAAGATTTTATCTTGTGCTTGCATTATAAATGAGAAAGAAATTTTTTCTTTCTGAAAAATGAAAATTTGCATTTGTTGCAAAAATAAAACGAGATACAAAAAAGTCAAAAGATAAAAGTTATTCGCCTTAAAAGGATCTAAAAAAAGTCTCTTGACACTTTTTTCTATCTTGCGTTATATTCGACATTTTTACTAAAATATAAATGAAATCGGTAAAAATGAGAATGAAAATCAACAAGTTTCAACTTTTTTCTTAAAAATACGTGTATTTTCGAAGACACTCAATATATAATAAATTTGGAAATTTTACATAAGTGTTACATTAGTTATTTTTCTTTACTTTTTCACAAAAATGGCTTGAAAATCGTTTATACTGCCTATGCCTTGAATTTAATCATGAAATAGAATTATTTTCAGTGAAATACAATCTTTACCGATTTCATTTATATTTTAGTAAAAATGTCGAATTTAACGCTAGATAGAAAAAAGCGCCAACAGACTTGTTTTAGAACTTTTTAAGAGGAACAACTTTCATCTTATAAGTTTTTTTGTATCGCGTCTTATTTTGGCAAAAAATGCGAATTTTCCTTTTTCAGGAAAACAAATTTTTTTCTTCTTTTCAAGACCCGGGCACAAGATAAACTCTTTTGAGATATATTTATTATATTAGTGCCAACTTATAAAGAAATTGAGAAAAATGAAAACGCTCTTATTTTTGCAACAAAAAATAGAAAATGGAGTTTCAAAATTTTCACAAAAATCGCCGCTATTTTGTCAAAAATAGAAAGTAAAGTTTCAAAATTCTCACAGAAACCAAAGCTATTTTGTCAATTTTGACAATTTTTTTAATTTTCTGGCGGATTTCGAAAGACAACGAAAAGATCTATCAGAATCGAAAAGAGAAACTCAAATATCTGTATTACTTTGTAAACTAAAACACTTTTTAAAAAAATTTTGACTAATGTTAGATAAACTGTGTCACCAGCTTTAAAAGTTCAAATACTCATAACTTTTTCAAAAAAATTGTTCAATCAAATCGGTCAAATACAATATATTTCGTCCGGAAATGATTCTGTGACTTTAGCATGCATAACCTGCCCAATTGGAAATAAATTCAGCCCAGGTATATTTTGATGCAGAAAACATTTTTCAGGTCGCTGAACAGAAATTGGTTGATGCATCAAAATTAGATTCAACAAAATGTCTGTTCAATTTCGTTGGAGCTGCAAAGGGTGATTTTTTAACGATATTCCCTAACCCTGAAAATCCGCCTACTATTAAATCAGGGTGGCCGCAAAACTTGATTTTTAAAATTCCCTGACTTTGCCATAACCAGTTTTTAATTTTCTCTGACTATTAATATATAAGCCTCAAAAATCTGAATGTTAAGTTTAAAATACTAAAATAATATCTTTAATACCTTAATTATTCCTTTTCAAGTAAGAAATACTATAAAACCTCTTTAAATAATTTGGAATCCCCGGTAAAATTCCTTTAAATCCCATGAAATCTTCTGAATTAAATATCTAAAAATTTCATGAAATCTCTTCAAGGCCCGAAAAATCTCTAGAAATTCTTTAAAAATTCTTAAAAATCCGCTAAAAACTTTTGAAATCCCTTAAAACTCCATGAAATATATTAAAATCTTTTAAAATTCCTGGAAATTCCAAGAGGCTGCAATAATAGATTTCAAAATATTTTAAACGATTTTCAAGTATTGTATTTTAAAACAGTTCAAGATATTTCAAAGATATTTCAAATACTTCAGAAAAGATTTAAAGGCTTTTAAGAGACTTTAAAAGATTTTAAAGCATTTCAAGAAATTTCAAACGTGTTGCAAACAGATTTTAAAAGATTTCAAAAGATTTCTAGGGATTTTGAGTGATTAAAAAGATATCAAGAGATTTTAAAGAATTTCAAGAGATTTAAGTCGATTTCAAGATTTCATCTGATTTCAAGAGTGAACAACTCTTCAACGAAATTCCTTAAAATTTAAAAAAAAATTAAAACTGCTTAAAATCCAATGTTATCTCTTGAAATTCCTTGTAATTTCATAAAACCCCAGAAAATCTCCTGAAGTACCTTGTGATTTCTGAAAATTCGATGAAAAATCTTGAAATCATTTAAAATTCCTTAAAAACTCATTTAATCTTTTGAAATGCCTTGAAATTCATTAAAATCCTTTAGAATTTCGTAAAATTTATTAAAATCTTACAGAATTTCGTGAAATTCTTTTAAAATCTTGAAATCCTTTCAAATTCCTAAAAGAAAAAATTTTAAATCCAGTGCAGTTCCTAAAAGGTCAAAAAAATCTTTTGAAATACCTTAAAAATCCTAAAAATTCCAAGAAATTGGTTGACATCCATTGAAATCTTTTTAATCCTGATTAAAAAATTTTTTTCAATTCTTTAAAATCCATTGAAATTTCTTTAAATCCCTTGAAAGTCTTTAAAAATCCATGAAACCTTTTGAAATCCCTAAATATCCCGTGCAATTTTTTAAAACTTTCGAAATTAGTGTATAATTCAAAGTTTTGCTGCATATATTTCGCAAAAATCTCAGCTTTTATCCCATAATTTCAACATTTTCATCGACATCAAATTTTATCATCATAGTTATAGTATAAAGTTCGTCTTATAAAAAATCCCTGACTTTTACAACTTTTTTTAAAAATCCCTGCCTTTTCCCTGACTTTTCCATAATTTCCCGATTTTCCCTGACTTACGCTCCGGTGAGCTTGGATTGAGTTCAACCCAAAAGGGCTTGCACCTCTCTTTTTTCTTCTGAAATCATTTTAGTGATGCCTCACGATTGTTTTGAGACCAAAAAGAAAAAATTCGCTGGAGAGATTGTTGAATAAACTTACATAATTTCTATTTTTTATTTTCAGGTTATTATGTATATTTTCGTAAAAATAACTCCAAAGCGGTGCTTTTGTAAATTTAACTCTAATTTGGCATAGAAAAAAAAATCTAAACGTTAAATATCTTTGGACATCCGGGACACATTGAAATTTTTGAAAAAGTTTGAAAATTGTAGTTTTTCTCAGTTTTTAAAATATTTCTATACTTCAGAGCAAGCTACTTTAAATTTGTCTGAACCAAACTTGAAGTGCATTAAATTCCCCGTAAAACTAAAAAAAAAAGAATTTTTTATGTAATATAGTTTAGGAGATACAGTCTTCGGAATTTATATTTTTCTAAAAAACTTGTCAAAAAAAAATTTAGTTTTAGTTTTTGTAAAATAGCATATTTCCTGCGCACTGTGGACAAGAATAGTCAGAAGATTAGTTAAAGCAGGCTTAATAAAAAGCAAATCTGAAAAAATAAAATTTTATATTTCTTATACGTCCGAAGTTATAGCGTGTTTAAAAATACCCACTTTTATGAAATTAATTTTTATTCTGTGAAAAAAGATCCTCATTCGCTCCGCTGGGAATCGAACCCAGGAATCTTCTAAACACTTTTATGAAAGTTCGTTCGTTTCTACTGCCATTTGCGTTAAAAGTTGTTCTTATAGTAATAATAGTACATAAAACAACATACAAATCTGAAAAACTTTAATAATTCCTGAAATATATCCATAAAATCGAGTTTTCTTTTAAAAGTTGATGCCCTCGATTTTTAAGGATATATTTTAGGAATTATTAAAGTTTTTCAGATTTGTATGTTCTCTGGTGTACTTTTATTATTATAACAACAAACTTTAACGCAAATTTCAGTAGAAACGCGATATTTAAAAAAATTTCTTTTTAACGAACTTTCATAAAAATGGGTATTTTTCGACACGCTATAGCTTCGGACCTGTAAGAGATATAAAATTTTATTTTTTAGATTTCCTTTTTATTAAGTCTGCTTTAACTAATATTGTGACTATTTTTGTTCAAAGCGTACAGAAAATATGCTATTTCAAAAAAATAAAACTAAATTTTTTTTACAAATTTTTCAAAAAAAAAAAAAAGTCCCAAGGCTGTACCTCCTAAAATACAGTCTGTGTTACAAGAGGGGAACCCGCAAAAGTCCATAGACTTTGCACACTGCACACTAGGTATAAATCATGGTTATAATCTGAAAGAGAAATTTAAAGTATTTCACATTCTTGAAAGACTGTTTACAGAACGTGACATCGTTTAAACATGTTTTTTGTTTGTTTTTCTATGTCAGTAAATCAAACTCTCTATGGGTGATTGCCAAAAAGTTAACCATTTTAAGTCTATCATCATCTATCACTTTTCACATATCCTATGATTAATTAATTTTTTCTAAATATATCTGAGCAAAGTACTCATATAATTTCGTATGAAAGTACTCACATCATATTTAGAAAAGTTTCAAAATTTTAGACGACTTCGTTTAGAAATTATAAATAAAAATGTTTGAAAAATTTCAGGTTACGCGATGTCCCAAACTAGAAATTTAAAGTGGAAAATTGCTAAATAATATCAAAAATATTTTCTTTAATAAATTGGGCCTATGAAAATCGATTGAAATTAGTTGAATAAGGTGATTATGGAGTGATAAATTGAATATTTTGCAGTTAAAGATGTGAAAAATCGCTCCAAAGTCTGTCCCCAAGTTTTATGTCAGATTTTACGATTTTGCTATTTTAAGATAAAACTCGAAGATCGTTATTCAAACTATTCGAAATACGACGTAGATTTGTTAACTTTAGGCTAACGAAGATTTTTATAGAGTTGAAAATCGATTTCTTATCAGTATTTCCAAATAGCAGTCAATAAAAATCACTATTTTCGCACAATATGTTTTACAAAGTGTCATATTTATCGAACTATTAATTCAAAATTTTATTAAACAAGAGGATATTTTAAATATGTGTAGTCAATATCAAATTAATCGCGCAATCACAGATATTTTCCACATTTTTAATAATTTTTACCTGTTTTTTGAATATGTATATTTTTTTTTTTTTTAAATACACTTTTGGGTTGGTCGTGTTTAAAAAAAACATATTTTAAATTCGAGACCACGAATTTTTCGTTTCAGAGAAGTTTCAATTTAAAACGAAAAGGCCATGTAAAATTTTCATCCCTTTGAATTTTTGGATCTCACCCTTTTCAGCCCCTAAGTCTTAAAAAATTCATGGAATCTATCCAAAATCCCAAACCACAAATTTTTCGATTCAAAGAAGTTTCAATTGATAAAAAGAAAGACATAAAATTGTCATTCCCTTAAAACATTCAGATCTCACCCTTTTTCCACCCCTAATACTTAAAGAATTTCTGGAAACTACCCAAAATTCGAGATGACGAATTTTTCGATGTGAAGTAGTTTCAATTTAAAACGAAAAGGCCATATAAAATTTTTATCTCTTTAGAAGATATCTTTTCGATTCAAAGAAGTTTCAATTGATAAAAAGTAAGAAATGAAATTTTTATCCCTATAGAACTTTCATACTTCACCCCTTTTTCATCCCTAATACTTAAAAAATTCCTGGAAACTAACAAAAATCTCAGACCACGAATGATTCGATGCAAAGTAGTTTCAATTGACCAGAAGAAAGCCGTATAAAATTTTCAGCCCCCTAAAGACCTCGGATTTGACCCCTTTTTCACCCCTAATACTTGAAAAATTCCTAGAAACTATCCAAAATTCGAGACCACGAATTTTTCAATGCAGAGTAGTTTCAATTTAGGGGCTTTATGGGGCTGTAAATTTTATATGGCTATCTTCTAGTTTATTGAAAAATTTGCATTCAAAAATTCGTGGTCTGGGATTTTCGTTAGTTTCCAGGAATTTTTATGTGACTGAAGTTCTAAACGTTCAAGTGAACGAAATTTTTATTTGATATCATTTTAAACTCAAATTTGTTCTAAGATATTGGTTTTTTAGCAAATAAATTAATATAATGATAAAAAAGCTCACGATGTTTCTTTATATTTGTAGTTGGAACAATATTTTAAGATGAATTTTAGTTGAGAAAAAAATTTCGTTCATTAGAACGTTCAAAACTTCAGGTTCATGAATTTTTTAAGTATTAGGGATGAAAAAGGGATGAAATCTGAAAGTTCTATGGGGATTACAATTTCGTGTCTTTCTTTTTATGAATTGAAACTTCTTTGAATCGAAAAATTCATGGTTTGGGATTAGGGTTTTAACCCAGTAATTTTTTCTACCCAGTAATTCTGGGTAGATTTCATGAATTTTTTAAGTTTTATGAGCTGAAAAAGGATAAGATCCGAGAATTCTAGAGATATAATAGTATATTATGCAACATGTGCGTAAAATGCGGTTTTACGCACGCGATCACCACAAGTGGGTAAAACCGTACGCATGAGTTGCATACGATATTTTTTGACACAGTGTGCGTAAAATGCGTTTTTAACATACCCATATTAGTGGGTGTTTTACGTTTTACGCACTAATATGGGTGTGTAAAAACGCATTTTACGCACATTGTGTCAAAGAAAGTTTATGTGGCCTTGTGTTAGGAGGCTGAAAATTTTATATGGCTTTCCTCTTGACAACTGAAACTACTTCGCATCGAAAAATTCGTGGTCTCGAAGTTTGGGCAGTTTTCAGGAATTTTTTAAGTATTAGGAATGGAAAAGGGATGAGATATGAAAATTCTATGAGGATTACAATTTCATGTCTTTCTTTTTATCAATTGAAACTTCTTTGAATCGAAAAATTCATGATTTGTCATTAAGGTTTTTACCCAGTAATTTTTTCTACTCAGTAATTCTGGGTAAATTCCATGAATTTTTTAAGTCTTAGGGGCTGAAAAAGGGTAAGATCCGAAAATTCTAGAGAGATAATAGTATATTATGCAACATGTGCGTAAAATGCGGTTTTACACACGCACATTAATGGGTTTTACACACACACACATTAATGGGTGTTTTACGTTTTACGCACTAATATGGGTGTGTAAAACGCATTTTACGAACACTGTGTCAAAAAAGTTTATATGGCCTTGTATTTAGGGGGCTGAAAATTTTATATGGCTTTCCTCTTGATAACTGAAACTACTTTGGATCGCAAAATGCGCGTTCTCGAATTTTGGGTAGTTTCCAGGAATTTTTTAAGTATTAGGGGTGAAAAATAGAAAGTAAGAAATAGAAATAGAAATAGAAATAGAAATAGAAATAGAAATAGAAAATAGAAATAGAAATAGAAATAGAAATAGAAATAGAAAATAGAAATAGAAATAGTTTCTTTCATTAAGATTGTTCATTTTCCATCGTCAATTTTTTGGTCTCAGTTGTTTTTTCCAAATCGTGTTTTCGATGCTTCGTTTTTTTTTTAATTGTTGCAAACTGCAGTTACGTGAACTCAATACAAGCCCACTGTATGCGGCCCCTCTGTATTCAATCATTAAATGCCACAGATTTGAAGAATCTCAGCGATTCTCATAGAAGACCATAGCTAAAATGAGCATGCTTGAAAATCCTGATAGCCCTAAATTATGCGGTAGGAATTTCCCTCAAATCGCGAGCAATGCCCCATTGAATAACCGACTGTGCATCGACAATGTTTCAGAGTAAATCACTGGATAGTGGAGGTGTATTCGGTCATCAGTATGGACCAGGAACAGGTTCGGCTTCAAGAGTTACTCCCAGACGCTGGCTGTCGCAGACCTCGCAGTCTCAAATTTCGAGGCAACACTCGACAGACGATGGGGTCCGTGGGGGCCCCGTGGGTGTTGGAGGGCCCGTTTCGACCTCGTCCTCGAATCACGCTCCCGTTTTGGCCCCTCGTCGAGTCAGTCCAGCCGCAGATTCAGCGGAGATCGCCAATCCGGGCCCGGCTTCGCGATCAGACAGGTAACGAATTATCGGAATTTCGTATCACGTGATTTACGCGAGCAGGGCCAAGAGAGTGAGAAGGCCCTGCTGCTAGTTAACCGGTATCGATGTCGCCGAGTAGCGAAAGTGACAGGCGACTGCCGATGTTGCTTGAATTCCTAGTGACACCCTTGTGAATGTGTTCCCACCCATATTCCAGTCAAAAATTTAAAACAAAATTAAAACTAGATAATATTTTTGGGACTTATAAAAAGGATCATGTCCACTAGAAGGTAAAGGAGATGATTGACGAAGGGGATAAATTATCTTAAGGATTCAGAGTTGATAAGATAAGATGAGATGATTGTTCCCTGAAGCTGGTCCATTTAGCGATTTTTTTTCTCCCTTATCGCTGGGGTCTATAAGTGACGCTAATGATAAATGTCAAGAAGACGGACGCCCCAATCTTATAAATTATGAAGCGTTGCAGTTATGCGCATTCATTGACCTCGCCGGTAGCGGGATGCTGGAAAACGACGGGTCGATAGTTTCTCCTCTGTGGCTACATTGCTACGACGACGCCTCTGGGAAGAGAATATCGACGCCTGTTTCCAATTGACAATAGTCTTTCAGCAATTGTGAATAAACCCCCGAATATCCCCAATTTCGGGAAATCTTTGGAGATGAATTCTTCAAGGTCCACAGATATTCTGCAGAATCAATTGATAAGCTTTCAACAGTTTGAATTCAAGCCGAAAGCCGTTTTCTCTCATTGAGCGTAAAATTTAATAGGAGGTCTAGAAGCTCCAGTTCTCAGAATCTGGACTTAATGTCTTCATTGTTGTGTTTTTTTAGTTTGCTCGTAGACAATGCTTGTCAGACATTGAATGCATCGTAAGTCTCCATTGAATTCGATTCTCAGCGCGAGTAAATTCATCGTTTGCATTCTGACTTCATTGGTCGCGTTCACTCAGGCAAGGAAGTTTATCATGTCATTAGGGTCTTCAAGAACCGTTCGATTCCACCTGAGCTTCCCTGGGGCGCTTCGCAAGGCGCTTTAAGTCTACTATACTCTGCTTGAGAGCCAGCTCGTTAAATTAAACTGAGGCGTAAAAGGGTTTGGACAATTTCGCTGCTTAGTTGGACTCCATTTTCAACTGGGTCAGTCATACACAATTTAACGCACTTAAAACTGCGGGCAAAATCACCCCTCAGCAGGCGAAGATTGTTTTACGATTCTTCAGGGAAATTTAACTCAGAACAAGTTTGTAGGAGAAAGAAAATTATCTAACACACACTGACTATATATTGTTTGTTATCAAAAATTCAAATTTAATTTCTCTTGTACCATCAAGAAAAGGTTCGATTTTTTAAAGAAGCGAAATGGTGTTCTTATCAGAGTTTTACCAAAGTTATAATATACAAAAGCCGCATTGTACAATCGTCTCTTCTTCTTTCTTGGTTATTGACATCTCCACAACATCCAGAGAAATATATGTATAGCAGAATCGATTGCAACGGCGGAAGAAAAGCGGCCTCTCCCGTGGCATTGTCGTATATCGAGATAAAGAAAAAAGGGAACGGCGGTGCCAATATAAGAGGCAAGCATCCATTATTGATCATACAACAAAATAAACATGATCTGATTTCGAACATTCGTATTGTACACCAACGATTTTTTAGTCTTGTGATTTTTCTCTTAAACTAATTGTAAGGTATGAAATGGCAGAGGTTTTCAAAGGCTCAAAAGCTGAGAGAACTTTTCATAACTAGCATTGTAAAGGCTGGAAATACTGCAAAGGAATATTTTTTCCACTTGTAAACAACTTGTTTTGATACGAGTATATAAGGAAGGAAAGAAACGTTTGATCACTGTAAAGAGTTTCTTTGAGATGAAAAGAAAAGGATAAAAAAATAATTATTTTGATTTGAATCTTCTCTACTTTAGAACATCAGTTTTTAGTCTCGTGGGCGGAGGTGATTGTCCGACGTTGAACATTTTATCTTCAGAAATTAGCATCGTGATGTTAATCACGCCCACAGATGCAGCATCTTCCGTCTTACTTTGTTGAAAAATAAAATAAATTTTATTCCTGGTAGTCTCTACTCTTCAATTTGAATATATGTTACTGTTGTTAACAGGGCCGGCTTCAGTAAAATTGCACCCCTAGGTTATTATAATCCCCCCCTCCTTTCCGTTTCTTTTAAGTTAAAAAATTGTATATTTTTATTTAAAGAAAATAAACACATACATGATTGATTTTTCAATTGAGGAGTAAGCGGACAAAAGTGAATAAGTCTGCTTTTTTAAAAATTGAGATAAGAATAGATTCTATATATGGGGCATTATTCCTCAAGTGTACCCAACCCAAAAAATGAATTTCGCCGATCGGGCTCAAATTTACAAAAAGTTTAGTCCTATAAGATGGCTCTTCAAAAAAAAAAGATTGATCATTTTGGTCAAAAACTCGCCGAGGTAAAGGGGGTGAAAGTTTTGTACTTTTCGCAAAGAGCCTCTATTTCGGATATAAATATCTTTTTATGCATGGCATATAACAAATTTTGACTCAAACGTTTTCGTTAGATTATTTCCCAATCTTTTGAATGATATAAAAAAAATTTTGAAAAATTCAAAATTTAGCCATCATTTTTGAAAATTAAAAATATTTTTGATTTTTTTTAAGTTCGACCCTTTTTTTCTTTTTTTTTTCTTTAACTAGAAATAAAGCATGAGATGCTTGCTTTCAGATCCTTGAATAGCAAAATGACGTTTGTTGTTGTTTTTGAAAAATTGAATTTTAAGTAACCTGGTAAATTCAAAAATTGTTTCCTATGCGCGAAAAAATTTGGGAAAATATTTTGCATGTACAGTTTCTGATAAAAAACAATATTCTAAAAACGGAAATTCAAAAAAAAAAAATTTTGTTAATTTTAGAATTTCTTGAAAATTTTCAGAAATGAAATTTTTTTCATCATTTTTGAAAATCAAAAATAGTTTTGATTTTTTTTAAGTTCGACCCTTTTTTTCTTTTTTTTAAACTAAAAATAAAGCATGAGATGTTTGCTTTCAGATTCTTGAATAGCAAAATGACGTTTTTTGTTGTTTTTGAGAAATTGAATTTTAAGTAACCTGGTAAATTCAAAAATTGTCTGCTATGCGCGAAAAAATTTGGAAAATTTTTTGCATGTACAGTTTTTGATAAAAAACAATATCTAAAAACGGAAATTAAAAAAAAAATTTTGTTGATTTTAGAATTTCTGGAAAATTCTCCTGAATGAAATTTTTGAATTTAGTTAATTGCGCATTTTTATGTGCAATTTACATATAATGTAAATAATATAATAAGTATAAATGTTATTTGTGTATTAAAAATGCGCAATTAATGAAATTTAAAAAATTTCATTTTTGAAAATTTTCAAAAAATTCTAAAATTATCATCATCAATCATCTTCAATCATCAATTTTTTTTGAATTTCTGTTTTTAGATTATTGTTTATCAAAAATTGTACATATAAAAAATTTTCCGAATTTTTTTCGCGCATAAAAAAATTTTTTGAATTTACCAGGTTATTTAAAATTCAATTTTTCAAAAAAAAAAACGACATTTTGCTATTCAAGGATTTGAAAGTAAGAATTTTAAGTTTTATTTTTAGTTAAGAAAAAAAGGAAAAAAAGGGTCGAATTAAAAAAAAATCAAAAATATTTTTGATTTTCAAAAATGATGGCTAAATTTTGAATTTTTCAA
>JBAGKK010479898.1:0-17169 GCA_037177015.1 Euceroptres primus
TCTAATTGACAAAACATCTGTCAAACTGACAGCTCCTTGCTAGGTCAAGATTCAAGATTATCGCTTGACTCGATTGGAAAATAAAAGCAATAAGAGACGATAATAAACAAAAGAAGTTCGACAAACTAGTTGACAAGATTTTTTCAATATCGAGCGATAAAATTCGATAATCAATAAATTCTAGTCTTGTTGTGCATCACTATTTCCCATAATGGAACCTGATTAAGTTAAATATATAATTTAATATAATAATCATACAAACATATTATTTAATTTCAATATTAACTTAACAGTCATTTATAAATAAAAAATAAAAAATAAAATATTAACTAAACCCAATACAATAGCATTTCGAAAATTACTGATCAATGCCTGTTTTGAATTTTCGCGCCTTTGGTATCTGTCGGTAAGCAAGATATCGATTAAGGGCAATGCAGATTTCTACGCGCTGAATAGAATTTTTAGGAGGCAAGAGGTTATAACTATGTTTTGCGTTATACTTTACTTTTATTGATAAGAAAACATTTATCTAGTGTTAAATATGTCTTAAGTAATTTTTTTTGTTACACTACACTCTCCATAATTATTATATTATATACTTTTTATTCTATATTGTTCATATTGTTGAAACAAACCGGCAGTAATATGACGTCCGCCGTGCCCCAGTGTATGGGGCACGGTGGTCGAAATACAACACCTATGGATTAATTGAATGCCAACTAATGACGTAGTTAAACAGCGGTTTTAAGTAATGACATATGGTCTCTGATAATGTAAGCCTCACATTAAAAAATATAGACATCAAACTCACAGTTCGATCATAATTTGTAGGACACTTAATTCAAAGCACGCCACCATGGCCGACTCTCCCCTACATCTGAAAAGTTAGAAAAAACATATTGTTTATTTTGTTGTTAAATAAAAAATTTTCGGCTGATCGAAATGAATTTTCTGCACCGACTTGTTAGAACTGGAAGCCTTACGGTCGTTTTAAAAGAAAAAAATATCAAAATCCATTGAAAATTAGCCTGTAGACAGACTTTAGTCCACAAAAAGTGCTTTTGACCACGCTGTGCGTCCCTTCAACGTAAAAATTCTTATATTTTATAGAATGAAGCGCAATTAATATAAGTTTAACATATTTTAAGGGCGCACAGTAAAAAATAATGCTCAAAATTGCTACACCTTAAAATAGTTTGGATTAAATTCAGTAAAATTTGGTCTTAATTTAAGCATAATTGGTTTAAATTTAATACCACGTAACTTGAATTTCAGAATTGATTCTTAATTTCAGGATCAATTTTGCTCAAATCCAGGCAAATATTGAATTTAATCCAAATCATAACAATTTTGAGTTTTCTTTTTTACTTTGCATTAAAAAATATTGGATTTTACTCATTGCATATGATTCTCCTTAATATTGATCATATAAAAATGTGGTTTTTAACACATCCATTGATATTCGATTATATCACAAAGTCATTAACTTATCATGTGTTATATGAAATATTGCGGTGCAAATCAGTCAGTCTTGCTCGTGTTTTATTGTCAGAATTATGGAATCTCAGTATTCATTTACGGTGATTTCCAAAATTTTCGGTTTAACACCATGGAATTCTTCGAACAAAAATCACCTTGCATTATTCAACCAAATATACTTTTTGCTAATGCTTTGTAACTTGCTCTTATTTTACGGATATTTCCTACGCATTTCTCTTGATATCTTGGATACTTTGAATGTTAAGTTATATGTTTATATGACAATCACTGAAGGTGTATTGTGTATTGTGAATTTTGTTAGTTCTAACATCGTTACCAATTTCAGAAGAGATCGTTTGCTAAAAGTTAGTCTTTACAAAATTATTATATTTAGATTAAGCGTGCGTTTTTTAAAAATAAAAGCTGAAGTTCATTTACATTAGAAAATTTCCAGTTGGAAATGGATGATTCTCTTGAAAGGGATCTTTTCGACGCCCTGGTTAATTTTCTTCGACACTATTAATTTAAATTGTTGAGAATTAACCGTCATATCCGTAACCTTTTTCCATGTCTCTAACACGATTTTAAGCTTTCACGGCGTTTTTTTAGTCGAATTTCGTTGTTTTTTAAATTTATAAGTGATAGACTCTTAAATTACAATGTTTTAGCTGAAACTCTAGTCACTTTAAAAGTTTCTAGAAGAAACCCTTCTTAACAATAATAGCGTTAGAAGTTTATCTTCAGGTTTTTACCAAAATAGCAATGCATTGAATTATCTTATTTTAACAAATTTTAAAATATTTCAATAAAGCTTTATTATGCATGCAATTAAACTCTAGATCTATACGTTTATTTTCCACCCATATTAGTTATATATAGTGTAAAAGTTTGTTTACAATGCACGCCTAAATGATTTTGCCAACTTTCACTGTAACATTCTGTAAACATTCTAATTGTAATAATATTTACTCAAAAATAAATTTTGAACTTTATATCAAATAGAACATCAAATTTTGAGAAAACAGTATTTCAATTAGAATGATCACACAACTATTATTCCTGTGGCGTGTAACAAAAGCGAAATATTTTCAAAAAGTACGTGTTTAAAGAAATTCTCTAAAAAATGTGCCTATTTCAGAAATCGATAATTTTAGACCCGTTTGCATTTAACACCTTGTTTTTTTTAGTATTACAGGGAATTTAATCTACTTTACCTTACAAGCGCAAAATTTAAAATATGAAATTTTTCACAAATTTACTCAAAAATTGCTTACAAAGGCCATATCTCAATATAAAATTTCTCGCAAAACTAAAAGAAAGAATTTTCTAACTCTAATAGTTTACTATTAGAGCGTGATAGCAACAAACGGAAACCAGAGTTGTGTTCAGCATTGAAAAGTACTTGGGAAATGGTATGTCGCATTTAGCGAGGACATAGGTCATTTTTGTTGATCAGTGCAGTTAAACATCAAGTAACATTCAGAAGGCTTTAAAATCTTGTAAAACAGGTGAAAAGAGTCCGTTTTTTTATAATTTCTCTTTTTCACTGCATTGCACGCGTAAATAGTCTGAACAATAATTTAAGTGGACAAAATTCCCTATAAAATTAAAAAAATTTAATGTTTTATCTTGAATAGTTTATGAGATATGACTTCCAGAAGTAATTTTTTAATGAAAAATTGGACTAAAAAAAATTCAACTTTAGTTTCCGTGAAATATCTCATGTCTTGTATATTTTGTATAAAAGTTGCACTTATATTAGTTAAAGCAGACTATCTTTAATATTTAGTAAAATGTTGCTACGAAAAACGTGCCTTTGGATAAAAATTTATGCAATTTTGCTAAAAGGTGAAAAGGAGAAATTATCAAAAAACTGACTTTTTTCACCTGTTTTACAAGATTTTAAAGCCTTCTGAATGTTACTTGATGTTTAACTATTAGAGGCTTATTTTTGATGCCAAAATAAATATTTTGTACTAATTAGCATTCAATTTACAATGATTTTATCGAAAATATACTTAATAACCCCACGAAAAAATTAAAAATTATGATTTCTTAAAAAGAGGCCCAAAAATTTTTTTCATTTAGGCCTTAAAATACTCGGGAGGCATCTCCAAAACATATTCAGAAAGAAACTGCGATAGGCGAGCACTTTTCACTCAAAAGTGGTTCAAGTTAGTCGTGTTCATGAAATCAATTCTTAGAGAGAAATGCAAATATAATGCTAAAATTTTGGGAAATAATAAAGAATATATTTAGGCATCGATGTCTGATGCATTTCAGCCTTTATTTAGAAAAAATTTTCAAAAATAATTTTTTTCAAAATAAAAATTGGAACGCACCAGACATCGCTTCTTTGATATATTCCTTATTATTTTCTCAAATTGCAGCATTATATTTGCATTTCTCTCATAGTAAACCCACTGAATATAAGCAAAAACTCGGTCGGTAATTCGTGACATCATTATGCATCCTGTGCATAAGGAATTTACTTTATACAAAAATGCCGAATTTTTCAATTCTTGGGATGTATCGCTACGACTAAAAGGGTTGTAAAATCCGTATTTTTGGGAAATAATTTTACGCAACTCACCTTCTCACTCTTGAATGTCGTATAAATTGATTTCACGAAAAGAAAATTTTAAAATAAAAAAATTGTTTGTCACGAAAGTTTAATTAAAAAGAATCTCTTTCAAGAGAATCACCCATATGTATGTTTTACAATAGAATAATTACTTTTGTCTTATTTATTCCTAATGATAAATGAGAGGAAATTATTTGAATTTTAACTTCCAAATATTGCATTAGATGATTAAAAGTACTTATAATTGTAATAATATGAAAATATATTTTTTTCTCTTAAATTGTTTCTCTGGCCTTCTTTTTTTTAATAATGGACAATCAAGTTTTATAATTCGTTACTGAATTTTCAGCATGCGAAATTTACATATGTTTCAGTTTTATAAGAAGTTCAATTTTGTCGAAGAAACTCTCAAGAAATATGACTGTCAAATAAAAAGGCCTTATTGGCTCTTCGCAACTGTATCAGTTTGTACCATTTTGATTACATTGTCTGTCTATTTAAATATCGAAAATTTTCGGGACTTTACGGATTTTGTTCATTACTATATGCTTTACTGTTGGCTACACTTCAGCTTTCAAGTGTATATTTTATATCAAAATTTTAAAAACTTAAACCGTAAACTGGCACGGAAAATTGTATGGAAGGACGATTTGTGCGGCAACGAGAATAATGTTACTCTTCATACTGTGAAATTTTTACACAGTTTGCTGTGCAAACTTATTCAAGAATTGAATGACCTGTATGGTTTCACCTGGTCATGTGAAATTTGTTACATATTGATACAATATTTTTGGGTTGCGAGTAGTTTTGAAGTCGGTTTCCTCGAAACAGCCCTACTCCAGCTATGTTCTACAGTGTTACCTCTGATCACTTTCTTTGCAGTTTTCCACTTTGCAGGTGCTGAGGTTGGTGTAGTAGCCATTTAAAAAAATAAAAATTACTAAGGAACTTCAAATATTCCTATTTCAACATTTTCTTGATGAGATTTTCCTCAATTTTTTGTTCTCACATTTCAGGCTAATCGGTTTGTGGACTATATTATGGATGTTAATCCAATTTTCGCCGATGAAGCCATGGGAATGGTATTATTATATATCATATTCTCTACTAGATGATATCTTGTTTAAAAATTTTTTGTCCAATTGATCAATATTTTCCAGGAGCATCTTGAAATTGCAGCTTACTTAGTCAACAGTCACGTATCGTTTAATGCATTGGAGTACTTGGAAATAAACTTCAGTTTTCCCTTTGTGGTGAATATACTCAAAACATTTTTAATTATTCATATTATCACTGTTTATTTAATAAAGAATTGCATTAAAATATTTATTATTTCTTTTACAGATTACTTTTCTAACATTGACGTATATAATAGCATGTAGAGATATTGGATTCAACCAATATTCAATGACTGAATATAATTCAGCTTTTGCAAATTTATCCACCAATTCGACTACGAAAGGAATAGAAATAATTTGTCTAAATCTATAATAATTGTACTACAAATTTTAGTTCCTTATTATATTCTCTGGAGATAATAGATTTTCGTGCATTTGGTTACTCTTCAAAATATTTTTAAAATTAAAAGATTGGTTGGCACTTTAGTAAGTTTGCCCGCACATTTAAATAAAAAATAAACATTGTCAAAAGAAGAGAACATAGAATAACATTTAAAGTGAAATAAAATTTTATTCAAAGACTTGAAATTAAGACTTTCTACTGTGAAAAAATTATACTTGATGTTTAAACTCTTGTAACAGTTCAAGAGTTGGATCTGAGAGAAATTATTTTTATTTGAACTAACTAATGATAATTGGCCAAAATTAGAATAACTCGACATTATTTTTTTTTAATGACCAAACAGCTTTTTACTTAAAATATATTATATAATCGAGAAAGTAATCTACTAATAAGTACATTAAGCAATAAAAGCTTTATTTCACGATTATCGACGTAGATGGACTGATTTTATTTATTGATCTTTTAAAAGCCTCTGTCATGCAGATACATTACTTGAGTAAAAAAATATAAATTGCGCCTTATTAATTTTTCAACTCTTAAAAAAAAGCGGATTTGAATTTTTTACTCTATTTAATTTAAGCAAAACTAGATGAAAAAATCAGGTGACGAATGACAAATAAAAAAATCTAATGATAAACTTGGAGTTTTTTTATTTTATACAAATTCTTAATTTTAAACAGAGAAAAACACGCAGTGCGGTGTAGAATGTATTTTTAAAATACATTTAGAGTTCTTATAGTGCATATCTGTAACGCAAAACAATTCTTATCGAAGAAATTACATAATTCACAATATAGGTAGAGTTGAGCAAAGGTTCCTAAAACATTCGGTTCAGAAAGAGTTCGTAAAAAGATGTATTTCTTTCTTTGCAAAATGTAAATTCCTCTATGCAATTTTCATTTTACAGAGTCGCTACATTTTTTTCGATCCTTCTAGGTTCATTCATACATATTCTGGTAAACAAGGACCACCTTATTTACCAGGCAAAATATTTTTTGTGGAATTCCTTTGCTTCCACTCGTGAATATTGTTCCAATGTCCAAAAAAAAGAAAGTACTCCCAATTTGAGCGAAATCAGTTAACATTTAATCCATGGGCCAAGGGCCTTGAAGTTTCTCATGTAATTTTCATGGAAAAAATATATCAAGATGAAAAATCTACATAATATCGATATTTTTCATTAAAATCTTACATCCATCTTGGGCCGTTATCTGAATGCGATGCTGAAAACATCCCAAAAAGCCAAAACTCGAAATTTTGAAAAAATCCAAAATGGCGGCTAATCAAATACTTAGAAATAGTTCATGTTTATATTTTTCAACGGAATACATTCAAACTTCGCTATATCAAAATATTTTAAGCTATTTTTTGATTATCTGATTGCCCGCCATTGTGGATTAAAAAAAATTTAGATTGTTAGAATTATTTTGTAGTACTTGAAGCCATATATTTTGACTTAGCGAAGTTCAAATGCATACCGTTGAAAAATTTAGAAATGAGCTATATTTTGAGGTTTTGAATGACTGCCATTTTGAATTTTGCAAAAACTATAAATTTGTAGTTTCTGAAGCAAAGGATTTTGTTTTCGCTAAGTTTAAGAATATTTCTTTTAAAACTGTAGAAATGTACTTTATTTTTGAGTTTCTGAATCGCCGCCATTTTGAATTTTTCAAAAGTTTATATTGTTATAATTATCATGTAGTTTTTGAAGCCAAGTAGTTTGTTTTGTCTTGATATACCGTTGAAAAATGTAGAAATTAGCTATTTTTTAAGTTTTTAATTCACTGCAATTTTGAAGTTTTCAAACATTTTAGATTATTATAATTATTAATAGTTTTTAAAGTCAAGTATTTTAGTTTAGCAAAGTTTAAAAACATTGCGTTAAAAAATGTAGAAATGAGCTATTTTTCTGAGTTTTTGAATGGCTGCCGTTTTGAATTTTTCAATAATTATAGATTTTTTAGAATTATCATGTAGTTTCTAAATCCAAGGATTTTGTTCTCGCGAAATTTAAAAGTATTTCGTTGAAATTTGTAGAAATGAGATATTTTTGAGTTTTTGATTAGCCGCCATTTTGAATTTTTCAAAACTTTTAGATTGTTATAATTATCATGTAGTTTTTAAAGCCAAGTAGTATGTTCTGTTTTGTTATACCGTTGAAAAATGTGAAAGTGAGCTATTTTTTGAGTTTTTGGTTGACTGCCATTTTGAATTTTTCAAAAATTTTAGATTTTTATAATAATAATATAGTTTTTAAAGCCAAATATTTTAGTTTAGCGAAGTTTAAAACAATTTCGTTGAAAAATGTAGAAATGAGCAATTTTTTTGAGTTTTTGAATGGCTGCCATTTTGAATTTTTCAAAAACTATAAATTTTTTAAAATTATCATGTAGTTCCTGAAACCAAAGATTTTGTTTTCGCGAAGTTTAGAAGTATTTCGTTGAAAACTGTAGAAATGAGCTATTTTTGAGTTTTTGATTCGCCGCCATTTTGAATTTTTCAAAACTTTTAGATTTTTATAATTTTCGTGTAGTTTTTGAAGTCAAGTTTTTTGTTTTGGCGAAGTTTAAAAGTAGTCAGTTGAAAAATGTAGAAATAAGTTATCTTTTACGTTTTAATTGGCTGTCATTTTGAATTTTTCAAAAACTATAGATTTTTTAGAATTATCATGTAGTTTCTGAATCCAAGGATTTTGTTATGGCGAAGTTTAAAAGTATTTCGTTGAAAAATGCAGAAATTAGCTGTTTTCTTACAATTTGATTAGCCGCTATTTTGAAATTTTCAATATTTTGCATTTTGAGATCTTGCATTTACTTTGGAATAAGTTATTGAATTTTTGTACAATAATTTTTGGCCACCCTTTGATAATAGCTGTAGAAAACATTTTTGGGACTATTTAGGCATCCGTCTTCTTGTGATTTTTCAAAATTTCGAGTTTTGGCTTTTTGGAATGTTTCCAGCATCACACCCAGATAACGGCCCCAGGTGGATGTTTGATTTTAATGAAAAATATCGATATTATGTAGATTTTTCGTTTTTGTTAGATTTCCCCTAACACGTGAATTTCATAGGAAACTTCAAGGTCTTTGGTCCAAGGGTAAATATCTTAACCAATAATTTATCTCATGGAGTACTTTCTTTTTTTGAGTATTCGAACTCAAAAAATACGAACGAATATGCGCGTGGGAGCAAAGAAATTCCATAAAAAGAAAATTAGGATCATCCTAATATCCAGTGACTAGATTTAACGTTTGATATAGATTTTTGGTTTCAAGTACATTCTAAAAAGTCCACATACCCTTATAATAGACTCTTTAAATCTATCAATTGACTAGGATATTTGGCTTTAATATTTTGGATAATTATATTTATACACATGAAAAAAAAAATATGAATCCAATTTATGGACGATCGTAGCTACTTAGATTCTAATTATTAAATTAATAAAGTCTAACTTATCCAAAACGAACCAGAATCGAGAAATGGTTAATTACAATCTTGTGAGCTTGTCGATTACAACGAATATTCAGTGATAATTTTTCTGAATTGATTTTAGAGATTGGTGATGAGATTTTGGCTTTGGTACAAGATTTTCGATCGTATTACTTTGCCTTGGAACTTGAGGAACCAGTTGTGATAGCGCTTTTACTTTCAGTTTCATTTCCACTTCCGGTACCAATTCTAGGGGGACTTCGTGATGAGGAACGACGTGAATCTTGAGATGGACCATTGCCACAATTTGCGTGATGGCCTCCAGCTTCCCAATCTCGGTGCTGGCAAAAAGACCCACAATATCTGGCAATTCCACAACCACCACATGTTTCTAGTGCTGGTCTGCCACAGTTCCAGCATCCCTGAACAATTGAAATTAATTTTTATTCTGTTAAAAACGAAAAATCTACGGAAATACTAAATTATTCTTACAGATCCCATCATATTCGCGAGATGAGGATCTTTTTCATCCTCGTTCGGTAGAGAAGCTGTACAACCAGAATTTGGAGTGCTAGCTGTCCTAGAGGTTTCCGCAGTTGTAGCAGACCCATGACCTGTAACTCGAACAAAAGGACTTTGACGCAAAGCTCCAGGATGTCTTTGAGACAAGGGCATGTCCAGAAACCGATGAACCCTCAGCCTCTCTGTTGCTCTAGATTCTGCAACTGCCACTGCTACAGCTCGCTGAACTTCTGCAACTGCTGCTCTTTTGACTTCCTGCACTGCTTCCTCTGAAATTAATTTCATTTAAAACAAAAAGATCTCGTCAAACAAAAATGCTGTTTAATTCTGGTTCCTAAGGGGTTGACAACTTTAAATTTTTGTGTTTCCGAAATTAATTCCACTTTTTCCAATCAATTCTAAACTCCAATTAATTCCGAGTACTTCCAGTAATTCCAATGAATTCCGAAAGTACTGCCAAGAATTCCAGTAATTCCACAAGCACTTCCATAAATGTCGAATTAATACTAAGCCTGAACGAAATTGGAATTCCAGTAATTCCTAATTATTTGCATAAATTTCCAGAATTCCTTAACCCCTTCGCAGTCAGGCAAAAATGAAATTTTCATGCTAAAAATGTGCCATAAATAAAATTTTCAAAAAAATATGATAATTTTATTAGTCCAGTCATGTGGTACTTTTGGTTGGTAAAGTAAAAAAACCAAGTATTTTTTTTTAAATCGCTTTATTTTGGGATGCATAATATCGCTTCAGGTTTTGTGACAAGGTTTTTGCCCGGTAACCCAGAAAATTTTTTGAAAAAAAGCAAAAAATCATATACCTGTAGTTTGTTGCTTTCCTGTGCATCACAGAGGAAAAATGCTTTACATAAAAAAAAGAAAGTAGATGAAATTCTGGGAAAAACTAAAAAAAAATTTGCTAGGACCAATAGTTAAAAATGCATTGCAAATTTTTTTTCATGCTCGAGGGCAACGATCCCCCCATTTCATTAATAAATACGAAAAAAATATCCGTAATTTTTATTTATTTATTTTTTTTATTTTAACAGGTGCCGGTTTTTATTTGAAGTTCCCCATGTAAAAATAGCTTTTTTGAGTTTTTGGAATAATTTTTTAGGGTTTGGGAAAATGCGACGGGAAAGTATAGAGGCTTGTTTGAGACCCCTAACACACCCCCACGTGTCCCTAAAAACTACCCTTAACTACCCTTTTACTTAAAATTATTTATATTGGTCTAGTGGATTATTTATCAACATTGGTTAATTAATTTTCAATTATTTAAACAAATGGAATTTGTTAAAATTTTTTTTTTTGAAAATTCGTTTTTTCCCCTAAAAATTATTACTACTGGTCTAGTGGAATATTTATTAACATTGGTTCAATAATTTTCAATTATTTAAGAAAATGGAATTTTAAAAAATAGTTTTTGTTTTAAAAATGATTTTTATTTCATTAAAAATGATTAATATTTCTTTAGTGGAATATTTGTCAACATTGTTCGATTAATTTTTAATTGTTTAAGCAAATTCCATTTGTTTAAATAATTTTTTTTTAAATTTGATTTTTAAAAAAAAATTATTACTGTTGGTCTAGTGGAATATTTAACAATATTAGTTAATTAATTTTGAATTATGTAAACAAATTCCATTTGTCTAAAAAATTATTTTTTGTCAAAAATTCGTCGAACTGGCAGTTTATTATCATTAAGTGACATAAATTTATTTTCAAATATTTTGCAATTGCTGAAACAATAAATTATTATTTATTTTCAACTAATAATCGAGGTTGTATATTAATTAATTTTATATTTACATCTTACCTTCATTATTTAACAAACCCTTATTTGTTTCCATAAATTTAATTTGTTCGCTTTTTTCTTATATAATTTTAATCTAAATCTCTAATTCTGAATAAGTAGTTTTCTACTAATGAAATAGTGCCGAATCGTTTACCAATTGCTTTAGTAAGTAATTCTACTAATTTTTAGTAGAAAACTACTAATTCACGTAGTAAGGGTTATTAATTTATTTAGTAAGCCTTACTAAGTGAATTAGTAGTTTTCTACTGTGAATTAGTAGTTTTCTACCATTAATTAGTAGAAATACTTACTAAAGCAATTGGTAAACGATTCGGCACTATTTCATTAGTAGAAAACTACTAATTTAGATTTAGAGAGATATTGTCTATCACTGTGTGTCGCGACATAATGTTGTTCTTTTGCTGGTCTGAAACTTTTTCCTATACTCTTTAAATAAATGCAATAAAAATTATTTTTTAACCTCATTTCTCGTTAATAAATTGTTCAAATCAGACATCAATTTGACGGCTCTCTCTGCAATATCGTTGACCTCTTTGAGTTGATTAACAATTTTCTTTCCTTTTTTGTAGGCTTCATTTTCCATCCAGTGTAAAGCATCTTCTTGAAGAAAGGATATTTCTATTCAGAAAGCTGAGAAAAATTTATTTGAATCGCGACACACAGTGATAGACAATATAGATTAAGATTCAGGATGTCTACTCAAATTTTGAAAAAAAATTCCCTGACTTTTCCAGGTTTTTTCCAGGTGTAAAAAATTCCCTGACAATTCCAGATTTCCAGGTTTTCCAGGGTGAGTAAAGACTCTGAGATTATATAAAAAAAGCGAACAAATTAAATTTGTGGAAACAAATAAGGGTTTGTTAAATAATGAAGGTAAGATGTAAATATAAAATTAATTAATATACAACCTTGATTATTAGTTGAAAATAAATAATAATTTGTTGTTGCAACAATTGGAAAATATTTGAACATAAATTTATGTCACTTAATGATAATAAACTGACCGTTCGACGAATTTTTGAAAAAAAAATTTTTAGACAAATGGAATTTGTTTACATAATTAAAAATTAATTAAACAATGTTTTTAAATATTCCACCAGACCAACAGTAATAATTTTTATTAAAAAAACAAATTTAAAAAAAAATTATTTAAACAAACGGAATGTGTTTAAACAATTAAGAATTAATAAAACAATGTTGATAAATATTCCACTAAAGAAATATTAATAATTTTGAATGAAAAAATAGAATCTTTAAAACAAAAATTATTGAACCAATGTTAATAAATATTCCACTAGACCAATAGTAATAATTTTTAAGGGGAAAAAACGAATTTTCAAAACAAATTTTTAAAACAAATTCCATTTGTTTAAATAATTGAAAATTAATTAACCAGTGTTGATAAATAATCCACTAGACCAATATAAATAATCTTAAGTAAAAAAAGACGAGAATACAGTGCTCAAAATGTCGATTTTATGAAGAATTGACATTTTTGGTTTTAAGGGTAGTTTTCAGGGACTCGTGAGGGTGTGTTTGGGGTGTCAAACCCATTTTTCTGATACATGAAATTCTTCGTTGGATGATTCTCTACAAGCCTCTATAATTTCCCGTCACATTTTTCTAAATCCTAAAAAATTATTCCAAAAATTCAAGAAAGTGATTTTTCCCCATGCATTTTACATGGGAAACTTCAAGTCAAAACCGGCACCTGTTAAAATAAAAAAAAATTACGGAATTTCTTTTTGCGGATTTGGAATGAAATGGGGGGGATCGTTGCCCTCTAAAAAAACGTGTTTTTGAGCCACCCTACTGTATACACTGAGTTATAGCCAAATCCCTTTCCAAGAGGAAAATTCTTGATTCGCTTGACCTGGACTCCACCAGGTACCGAAGAATCACTTCGAACACTGCTCCCATTTCGAACACTGCTCGAACACTGGACACCCATTTTTCTTTGTTTCCAGATAATTGTACGGTATAAAAGTATCATAAATTAAAAGCCCAAAGCTTGACATGATGTGAAAAGTTCGTTTTGTATTAAAAAATTAGTATAAACCCAAGAATAATAGGTGTCCGAAGTTAGGGCCAGTGTTCGAAGTTAGGTGATTCTACTCAAAATAAGTATCTAAGTTATTGAAAAAAATAAGTTTCTTGTAACTAAGTAACTTGAGTAAATAAGTTACTGCAAAAGATACAAGAAACTTATTTTTTTGCTGAAAAGAATAATAAAAGAAGTAAAGATACAAGAAACTTATTTTTTTCAGTAAAAACATAAGTTTCTTGTATCTTTTGCAGTAACATAGTTACTTTTTTTAAAAGTAACTACAAAAGTTACTTAAAAGTTACTGCAAAAGATACAAGAAACTTATTTTTTTCAGTAACTTAGATATTTATTTTGAGTTACTACCAAACACTGACAACTAATTCCACAGTTGTTAACCCCTCGCTTGTTCCTTACAACTCACCAGCTCTTCTCTTCACCTCAGCAACTCTGTCTTCAGTCGCTCGAATCGTCTGGGCGACAATTTCTCCAGACAAGCGTTTGAGACCATCCCTGTCACCAGTTAAAGATTCTACCTGGGCTCCATTCGTAGATGAAGGATTGCTGGTAACACTTCCGTTTTGAGTAGCAACAATTGTGGATGAAGACGCAGCTGCAGGACTTGTGCATCCTCTCCTCTGAAGAATTGCCAGAGCTCTTTTTGTTTTCTCCACCATGCCTAGAATACAGTTTAGCATAACGTGGATATTCTTCCATTCGTCGTCGAGACTGGACCCATTTTGTATCTGGCCACTGATGCTGTGACCCATTGATTGCTGCTGTTGTTGTGGTACATGTGGAGGTCCGAAGGTTGTTAGCTGGTTGATTTGGACCAGATTGGGTAAAGAACTTGATCCATGACCTTGAGAATGCTGGTGACCTTGGATCGATCCACCAGAGGAGTGAAGAGGGTGGTACCAGCAATAAGAGGTGTCGGATTGTTGCTGATGGTGGTGATGATTACTCCATTGGTTTGACGATCGCTTTCCATAGATGGGACTATCATCGAGAGCTCCGTTTTCGTAGTATCTGGAATGATAGAGCAATTAATTTGGGATTATTTGGTCCAAATAGAATTAGTTACAATTTGTTATTTTTAATAAAGGCACACGGAGAAAAATAGTTCGAAAAACTTTACCCAACTCAGTTGGGTAAACTTGGGATATATTGACACTTTGATAATGATTTCATAATTACATTCACGAACATGAAAATGTGAGTCACAGCCAATCAGAATACAGCTTTGTTACAAATACAGTTACAAAAAACGTAAAATTACTTTACACATATAATATGCACACAAATAAACCTAATAATAATACTACATACATAAAACGTTTTTCGCCGAAATTACGTAGACGCACGCTTCACGACGCTTCTTAGTCGGTAATATTACCGCGGTAATGTTCTTGTTTTCAGTAACGTTACCAAGAAGATAACGGTAAAATAAATTACCTCATAGTTTTTGAGAATTTATGAAAATTTTCTATTTTTCTGCATAATTTTAATTCTCTTACTTATCCAGTCAATCTAACTTCAAATCTCAGACATAGAAATTTACAAAATTTTTTCGATAAAACAATCCAGAAAACTAATTAAAACTGTTCAATTACTTTGTAGATATAAATATATCTGTCAATATCCTAGGCCCCAAAAGGACAAAATCATCGTTCTTAGTTCAAAGGAGGGTCGCAATAACGTCAAAACTGTATCTATTTTTGAGTTTATAAATGTCAGTAATGTTTCAAAATATTTAATTCTCATAAATTCTCATAATTTGGGTAAATTACGGTAACGTTCTCGGTAATCTTACCCGATTTTAAATTACCGAGAATTTTAGAACTCTACGCTGAGAGGTGAAGTTTGGAATTCTCATACTAATTAGAAGAATCCTTTAGCGCTTGTGAGAAACAGAGGTCAGGGGCGGCTGAATAATTTTGTAGATGCCCCAAAATTATTGTCACAAACAACCAGTGCCGTGACTAAAGTGTTTAGGTGCCACCGGTAACTTTCAAGCATCATATTTTATTTATTTTAATCAATAAATAAACGTAATAGTGGGCACATTAATTTACTAATTAAATTCAAATTTAGGAAATATTTTAATTAAAAGAATGTATAAAGTTTCAAACCAGTGCATTTTAAAATACCCTCAAGATCTAGAAAATTATCAAAAGTATCTTCAAAAAAATATTCATGAAAAGATTAATTTTATAAGATGTATATTTTTTGGAATATGTATTTTTTAATTGTAAATTCCGAATGATTATGCCTAATAAATAAATATATGGGTGATTGCCAGAAAGTTAACCGTATCAGACCACGAAATTGCCGAAAAAAATAATTATTTCATGCCGCCTAAAATGTGTTTTTTTAAACACGACCAACCCAAGAGAGTATGAAAAAACAAAAAAAGAGAGATTAAGGAATATATTTGTGATAGCTATGAATTCTATACGAAAATAACTCTTGTACCTACTTCTGCGTAATAAACATGGAGTCTTACTTGAGTTCTGAATGTTTGTGAATGCATAGAAAGTTGATGTACAACTTTAGGAATGGAAATCATTTTCGAGGAGTTTGAGAAAAAAAAAAATGAAGTCGGACGTCCCTGACCTCAAAAGTCACTAAGTTCGCAATGTATGAAATTCAACCTTGACAATATAAATATTTCAAAAATCTTTTAAGGGTGTTTGATACATAATGTTGTCACGAATAAGCGACCGATTTTTTATTTATATTCAGCGGGTTTATTAAGACAGACATGCAAATATAATGCTCAAATTTGAGGGAATAATAAGAAATATCAAGGAGTCGATGTCTGGTTCGTTTCAATTTTTATTTTGAAAAAAAATTATTTTTAAAAAAATTTTTTTAAAAATAAAAACTGAAACGCACCAGACATCGATGTCTGAGTATATTCTTTATTATTTCTTAAAATTTCAGCAATATATATTTGCACTTCTCTCTTAATACACCCGCTGGATGTAAATAAAAAATCGGTTGGCAATTCGTGAGGTCATTATGTATCCTTAAAAATAAATTATGTACCTAAAAAATATTCCAAAAACGGGTAAAAATGATTAAAAATATGGAAAACATATGTGATTGCGTGATTTATTTGATATTGACTGCACAACTTCAATATATCCTCTCGTTTAATAAAAATTTAAATTAATAGTTCGATAAATATGACATTTTGTTATATATTATATGTTAATTAATTAATTAATTAAATTTTATTTATATGTTATATAAATATGTTATAAATATGTTATAAATATGCACAATATGTTATAAATATGACATACTGTGCAGAAATAGTGATTATTCTTGACTGCTATTTGAAAATACTGGTGAGAAATCGGTTTTCAACTGTATATAAAAATCTTCGTTAGCCTAAAATTAACAAATCTACGTCGCATTTTGAATAGTTTGAATTACGATCTTCGAGTTTTATCTTAAAATAGCAAAATCGTAAAACCTGATACAAAACTTGGGGACAGACTTTGGGGCGTGTAAAATATTAAACTTATCACCCCATAAGCATCTTTTTCAACTTATTTCAATCGATTTTCTTACGCGCAAATTATTAAAGAAAATATTTCTGATATTATTTAGAAATTTTCTATTTTAAATTTGTAGTTTTGGACATCGCATAACCTGAAATTTTTCAAACATTTTTATTTATAATTTCTAAACGAAGTCGTCTAAGATTTTAAAAATTTCATGAATTGTGCCCTGATGTAAGTACTTTGCTCAGATATAT
>JBAGKK010479909.1:0-17168 GCA_037177015.1 Euceroptres primus
ATACTTAATCTTCCTTAGCTGCTTTTATTTACTATATATAGTCAAAAATGTGTTTGGCCCAAAACTTTTGCACGCCATTGTATATCGTCACAAAGCATGGAATTTATAGGTTATACACAGTCAAAGGGTTAAAGACGTCCACGTAGGATGTTATGTGGGATACTACGTGTAGGCCTTTAAGGAATCCACGAAAGTTTCCTCATGGGATCTTATGTAGGGATTTTCAGTAGGGTAGAATATCCTTAAAGCACCTAAGATATTTTAAACAACCAACACTACATGTTTTTCGTTCATTTTGTCCCCAAGCATTTTGCAAGAATTACCCTTAAACACAGGACTTCCGTGTACGAACTCGCGAGATTGGCCTAGTGATGCACGTCGAGCATTTTCGAAACAAAAATTAATTTTCTCGAAACATGATCGGATAATTTAAAACTTGATGCCTATCGCTAATATCGTTTCTTATCGAGATGTACGAGACTAGAATTCTCGTCTGATTTTTTATTATGGATTGTTGACCCATATGTACTTTTGAATTCATCTAGATATGTTTTGAGCAAATCTCGATTTCATCTCGAATGTGCTCGACGTACATCATTAGATTGGCGTTTTGAGGCTATCACCTTCGAGTTCGAAGATGGTAGTTTCAAATGGGCCAAAGTGTGTAATGTTAATCTCGAGTTTATACTCGGAAGTCCTGCATTCGCGAGTAATTCTTGCAAAATACTCTTAATTTTTTCGAAGAGTATTTTGCAAGACGTGCTGCATTGAACATGTAGCATTAGTTGTTAGGTGCTTTAAGGAATTACAAAGCGTTGTTGATTCTCGGTTTTTTCAACTCTAAAACCAAAATACATTTCTGAGTTTCAGCGAAGTTACTGAGATTTTTAAATTTCAATCACTCCCAAATTTCACGCTATTTTTTTCATGTGCCCAATTTTTGTCGCAAAATAGGAAAAGCCCTTAAATTTTCCAGTGGACAGGCCGTGTTTTATGTACATTCGGATTCTAAAACAATCTGGGCTAAATACAAAGTTTCAAGCACACATCCTCATTATTCAAGTAATTTAGGTACTAAAAACAATACAAGAATACAATGTGTAATATCAATTAATCTCTTATTTACAAATAGATATAGTTTTATATTGTACTCAGTTAATACATTTTTTTGAATTAAGTGAAAAAATGTAAATGTATCACGTGTATTTAAAAAATTCGATTTTTAACACTTAAAAAATACTTTTCTCAAAAACGGCTCGAGGGATTTCGCTAAAAATTTTTTGAACACTATTTTTGAATTCATAAATCGAATCCAAGAAAAAAAATGTGATGTCATATTATCTTTCATTTAAAGCCGGTAGAAGTACAACGTGCTTTGTATGCATAAAATGATGGAAGAGTCTTATCTACACCCGTCGATGTTTTCCGATACTTCTGACCAGCACTGTTTTTTATTTGTTTATTCATTATTTGGGAAAAAATAGGGGGTTGTTATTAAATCAAGAAAAAACGCCACAATTAAAAAACTTTACACTGTATTACTTTATTGAAAGCTACACCAAAATCAGAGTTTTCGCTTGCTTCAATGCGCATGCGACACTGACCACTCAAAAACTACCCGCTTTTCCGCATAACACAGGCGACGAAGCATGATGCCTCCCACTCCTCAGGCCCTGCTTTCATGACGCGCCAAACACCTTGTACGTACCGATCTCTTTTCCAAATTCAACATCCTCCCCCGCAAAAAGGGTGTATGCAAGCGTCAGTCATACACAACGAAATTTATGATCTAATTACATTACACGGAAAACGCAAATTACACAAAAAACACATTTCTTGAAAAATCTTAATCTGAATACATCGCCTCAATAAAATCAAGGAAATTGAAGCAAGTAGTTAGAATCACGAAAGAAATTTAAAAATTGAAAAATGTCAGTTATACGTCAGATCATTAGGTATTTTTGAAATTCGTCCACTTCTAGTTTTCATTTCTTTTGCTTGTCTTTCAATATCATTATCTTGTTGTTCATTTAACGGTTTATCATTTTCTGTCGATGTTTTAGCTACTCTCAATTTATTTGTTACAAGCGGTACCGCATTCTCGCTTTTATTGTCAGCGCTCAACTCGAGCGGATAAAGCTATTGAATCGGACGCGTTATCTCGCATGTTGCTGTAATTAGCCATGCAACGCGTATATGGCCGTCTTTTCCGATGTACAATTGTTTATCTTTCGCTAAGTCTATACGCCAGTCTATACGCTTTGCATTATCGTTGCCCACTAAAACTACATCGCCATCTTTCAACTCTTTAAAAACTTGGCCTTTACGTTTTTGATGATTTAACGCGCCTAAATACTCTTTTCTTAAACGTTGTCGTAAATCTTGTTTGATTTTTTGTCTGTACGTAAACCGTTTGTTCATTTATACGCTTTCGAATTTGTTTAAGTCTATTACGCTGATCTCTGTCATTTCTTGTAAAAACATAGATGGAGTCAATGGTACAATCTTATCATGACTATCGGGTAAATAAGTAATCGGTCGCGAATTTATGACCGCTTTACAATCGGTTAACGTCGTCAACATTTCTTCGTAATTCAAACACGATTTTTTGAGTATACGCCGAAGCAATCTTTTCAGTACACCAATTCGTGCCATTGTCACTGAAAATCACTTTCGGTCTGCCTGGCCTAGCTATGTGTCGTCGTAATGCCATTAAAAACAAAGCTACAGTCAAAGAATTAACTCGCGGCATCTCTTAACCTATCCAGCGGCAATAGCGCTATATGAGCATTAACTTGTTTAGAATCATGTCGACGACAATCTACACATTTCTGAATCACCTCTCTAACGACTTTTCGCCTTCTCATGATCCAGAACTTTTCTCTTAGAACGTTTAGTATCATCGCAGCTCCCGCATGCTTAAGCTCTACGTACTTTTCTCTAATTAATAATTCGACAAAATTCTCTTTGCTCGGCAAAATAACTGAGCATCGAAAATTGAAACTATAATCACGATATAAAAGCTTAGATTTGGTTCTGATGAGTCCTTTACTATCAATGAACGGTAAAAAATCTTTAATGCGTTCATCTCCTAGACTGTCAAAATATCTGCTTTGAATCATTTTGATTAGACTAATCTCTGTCTTGTAATACTCATCAGCCGTCAAAAAGTTGATTTTAATTAGATTAATCTCTGCGGTCAAAAAATTTGCTTTTTTAGCCTTTTTTGTCTTTTTGCAATTATGAATGAATCTTTTAATCCACCCAATAACTCGAATAACTTTAAAATAACTAGACAGCTTATAAAACAAATGATCCTTTTCCATTATTTCTCTATTTTTAACACTAATCAATGCGGCACTTTGTGCTTGGGTTGACTTCTTTAATTCTGAATTGGCCTCTGCCTCGTTAACGCTATCCTCATTAGCAGTAGGCCATTTGTCCTTACTCTCTTTAAGCCAATCCGGACCCTCCTACCACCGAGAACCTAACAGCTACTTGACCGTGCAACCTCTCGACGGTAAATCAGCTTGATTTAAATGTCCAGGTATATGCCGCCACTGTTTGGATTCAGAAATATCTATAATCTCTTTAACTCTATTCGAAACAAAAATTCTCAAATTATCTTATCTATTAATCCACACGACTACTGTCGACGAATCGGTCCAATAATAAGTTTTCGCGCCTTTAGAATCTAACGCCTTTAGAACTTGACTTGTTATTCTCGCGAAGATCGTCGCTGCTAATAATTAAAGTCGTGGAATACTCGTCGATTTATTCGTGTTACTCTTAACCGCAAGCACAACACTGGTTTTTGCTTGGACAAAATACACTTGTACGTCCGAACCTCTTTGTACTATTATAAAAATCACTGTGGCATAAGCTAATTTACTCGCGTCAACAAATATATGCATACTCACATCCATGTATGTGTCAATCACTCCTATCATACAGCGCGGCACCTTGACCTGATCAAGGTTTTTTTATTCTCTGATCCAATTCGCGAACCTCTTTTTAATATTCTCCCTAACCTTTTCATTCCACGTTAATTTAACTGCCAAGGCTTCTTGCAGTAAAATTTTTGGGCCAAGAAAGACCGGGCAAACAAAACCGAGCAGATCAAAAATACGGTGAGCAACAGACAAAATATTCCTCGTTGTAACTTTCTGGAATTCTAATTTTTCTAAACCTAAAACGTTAAGCGATAGTGTGTCCTGCTGTTTATCCCACAATAATCCGAGAACCCCACTTAACTTCTGAGAATTGTTGTCATTGGTGTGCTCCCACCCATGTAAATCAAAAAGACCCGACTCCATCACTGTTTTTGCATCATGCATAAAACTATACAAATGCTTTACATTATTCACGCTTGTCACACAGTTATCTACATAAAAACTGTGTTTAAGCTTAAAAACCGTCGCATAATTAGACTTTTCTACACTATTGTCACACTCAATCGATTTTAAATAATTATCTAAGTGTAGATTAATCGTCGCCCCTAAAATGAACGGACTACTGCATACACCGAAAACTACTCTGCAGTGTCGATATATAATCAATTTACCCTCAGCGTCGTACCATGGAAATCTCAGAAAATCTCGCTCCTCCGGGTTTACACTAACCTGCAGAAAAGCCTTCTTTATATCCGCAATGACGCCAATATTACCTTCTCTGAAGAGCAGTGAAATATCGCCGACTTGTTCTATGAGGTTCGGTCCTTTTTCCAGACATCTGCTGAGAGCGGGGTAGCCTGCCTACGAATCGTATATCGGCCTTGTGCTAGTCGTCGAATGTTCCTTAAAAATGGGACGATGAGGCAGCTAATTACCCCAGCGGGCCTCTTCTTCCGGAGCGACTCGTTCTATAATCCCTTCTCTCAGCCGTTCCTGAAAAATGCCATCGTACTCTTCATATTTTTCGGCTACCTGCAATTTTTTCACCATAGTCTCTAATCTCTGCGCAACCATCGTTTTATTGTCCTTAAGTTTTGGATGACCCGCAAGCCAGGGCAATGTCACTTTATAGCGGCCTTTCCCATTTTTAATTCTTGGGTTTTACGGTCTATAGGGCATTTAATCCCCAAAACGTCCAAAGACCATAAATCTTAATTATCTGCATTTAATATAAACATAGAGATAGCGAATACTGATAGATTTAATATTCTGCATTTAATATAAGCATAGAGATAGCGGATACTGTTAGATTGCGGGTACTTCCGTTGGTACCCGCAATGTCCAACCCAGGTATGTCTCTACTGCCATTAATCCGCTTTCTAATCCATGTAGGCGTCCGGTGAGCAATTTTCCGGCTACGTCTGCCCCGATGAGAATAGCCACGGTATTTCTATTGCTGCACATATCTGTTAAACTCACATTCATATTTTCCAGTTCTTGCAGCCAGCTTCCTTTTATCACTGATGGCACATCTGGACAAATAACTTTCTTATTCATCGCTAGAAAATTACACCAGTAATTACCATCTAAGTTGCCGACGCGGATCAAGTACTTCTTATGCGTCGTGATTCCAGATTTCTCACCGCCGAAAAGTAAATGCATCATGTCCTGTTCCGCTAGCGGTTGATAATCTAATTTATCGGCAACTTCTCTCAAAATGTATGAGTTCTGTGAACCCGTATCTATAACTGCACGCACTATCAGTTCAGTTATGTACTCTCACTTTCAGCGTCTGCATAAACGTCGTCGGGGCCTCCGACGACAAAGCCAAATTACACTCCTCCTGTATGTTTACTGCACTCACTAAATTTTTTGGCTTGTCGTTTTGCGAGTCCGCACGGTTTTCTTCTTTGAAACACATAATGTCCACATGCCGTCGCGCGCATTTCGAACATTTCACATTTACACGGCAAAATCTGCTATTATGCCCGATCTTCAAACAGTTAAAACGCGCGCGATTTTCCTTCACTGCCTCTTGTCTCTCTGAAGACGACATATTATTAGCTTTAAAGCATTTTGCACTATCGTGGTCACTCCAGCCGGCACGGGCTGGAAAAAAGCCCACAAGAGCGTAAAGGACAGATTGTTCTCCATATCTTTCATTCTTGTGGGCTTTCTGCCAGCTCGTGCCGGCACGATGAGGTATAAAAAGCTCATAAGAAACTTATCAGCTTATTTAACCGCGTCTTGGATACATCTGACGAACTACTTGTCGTATTCGTCTCACTCGTACTATTCGACCGCTGCCACACGCGCAACTACTCTTCGGGAAGCGAAGATTCCACTATGGGCAACAGCATCGCCGCACATTTGTCTGTAGTGAGAGCCAGCGTGTCCATAGCTCGTAAATACGACTCAATTTTATCATACAGACTAGCGAGCTGCACTTGCTTCGAGGGCATAGCATTTTGTAGTACTAGTTGCAAAAGCTCGCGCACAGAAACTTCAATCTACAGATCATCTCGTCCGAAACGGTTCTTCAAACTGTCAATAGCCTTTTCATAATTATTACTGGTCGGCGAGTAACTTTTTACTAATTCCGCCGCACGAGAATCAGGCACCATCGCTTGTGTTAAATATTGAAACTTCTCTTCATTACGCATATTCACATCTTCGTGTATCTTCTTAAATAAGCTCCAAAATTGGAGCCACTCACTCACGTTACCGCTGAACTTTACCAACTCTATCTTCGGCAAGTTATGCATTTTTCTTGCCTCCGCTTGATTTGCACTGTTACTTGCTGTATTCGCTGGACTCGCACTCGTTGCCCTAACGCTTCTCGCGGTCATCTTGCTGTCGAATTTTTACTTAGCTAGCGAAAATCTGCTCTTGTACACGTCATGTTCGTCGATCTCTTTTTGGACCTCCTCGTCTTCGGTTTCTCCAGAGAACAATATAATACTCGTTAAATTTAATACTATAATACTCGCCGCGTTGTTTTCTAATTCTTTGTGCTTGTCAGCCACGAAACCATATGCCACGTTTCTTTCTGCGGTTCCAGATGTAACGTCCTCTAACAGAGCATTCAACGAATTCAGCGCCTTCATGAACGCGGTACGTAGACTCGTCCTTTTTCTCTTAAACTGCTTCATTTTTCTTGATTCAAAAAAACACAAATCACACTAATCACCACCCATCACTGCAACCCAAGTCCTGTCACGGTGGCCATATTTTTTATTTGTTTATTTATTACTTAGAAAAAATAGGGGGTTGTTAGTGAATCAAGAAAAAACGTCACAATTAAAAAAAAACTTTACACTGTATTACTTTATTGAAAGCTACACCAAAATAAGAGTTTTCGTTTGCTTCGATGCTCATGCGACACTGACAACTCAAAAACTACCCGCTTTTTCGCATAACTCAGGCGACCAAGCATGATGCCTCCCACCTCTTTAGACCCTGCTTTCATGACGCGCCAAACTCCTTGTGCGTACCGATCTCTTTTCAAAATTCAAGAACTGTATTTAGTTTTTATTCAATATTAATTTGCAAGCCATAGAATTTATATTAAAATTTTACTCATGTTAGTAAAACTAGCGCAATTTTCTTACCAGACCGAGGAGAAATTCCATGGATTGACATTGTCTTCGACGCTCATTCTTTTTGCGTCTTTCGATAGTGGATCGCTGCCCTGCACTTCCTGCTGCTACATCTACACAGTAGCGGACAAAATCCAGGTCTATGTGATAGCCATATGGACAGCAAAAACATTTTGAATACCCGAACCTGGACAAATAATCCTTCCGTCCCACTGAAATATTTAAAAAATATTAGTAACTAATAATAAAAGTATATTATACACCAAAGGGGAGAAGTTAGACTGTTCATAAACTGAGTCGAAAAGTTCAATATCTTCAGTCCTTACATAAGATAATTTATTTAACAAAGGCATGCATATGGCCGCGTTTTTCATGTCTGTAGAACGGACCTTAAGTGTCGATTTTCAAGGTCATAGGTATGTACTGGACATGAATTTCTATGCCATTAAAAATTAAGACGTCATAAATATATAACAGTCATTACATGTTAGCTCAGTAGATGAGCTAACATCTATCATTTTAATAATCTGATGGCTATAGTCTCAAATCATGCAACGTAATTCAACGTGGAAAAATCTTGTCATAAACGATTTCAGTCTAGACTTCTTGTGTTCCCTATAAATTTTTGAATAACAAATTGGATGTAAATAATTTTTGCGAATCCTTTGTCGGATGAAAATCAAAGGAAAGTCGCTTTTTAATATCAAATTGACGTAAAGAAGTTTTCAAATTCCAAAGCGTCGGCCTTTTTGATGGTTCAAGTTGCAAAACGTTACTCCCTAAATATCGGCTAGCGTGATTTATTAATAAAAAATTAGAAGTAAACAATCTGTTTGTCGGTTAAAGATCAAAGGAGAGCTGCCCTTGACATCAAATTAACGTCACACATATTTCAGATAAGATTTATTGTATTATACCTACAAACAATTCCTGAAAATCCTTTGTCGGCTAAAAATCAAAGGAAAGCCGTTTCATATTGCATTTGTTATTAACAATTTGACGTAAATAATTCTTGGAATTCCATAGTCGACCTTTAGATGGTTTTCGTTGCAAAACGTTATTTCTTAGCAAACGTATTTTCAACTTCGTATGTTTAATAAGGTATCATATAATTTATTATCACTCAGATGTTAAAAGATAAAGATAGGCTGCACGAACTAAAAAGTCGATTAAACTTATTTCTGAAAAACATTTAAGAACTAAAACGATGGATACAAGTGCAATCAAATATTCAAACTCTTACAAGAAAATTCAATACTGTGACTCTTGAAGACGTAAAGCATTGAATATGAATATCTCAAAATCGAATAAATCTGGGCTTAATGAAAATTTTCCTTCAACGAAGAAGTTGATAGAATTTGAAGTTAATATGGATTATCGAATTACCAATGTTAAAAGAGCAAATACGATATTCGTATATGGAAACAAAATCTTCGTAATTGTTAAGAATATGTTCTCTGTTTTTCTGCCCCTGAGGATGGTTAAACTATTCAGTGAAGATGAAAATTTATTTTTTGAATTTAAAAGAGCCGGCAAAGAAAGTGACATCTACATGCAGAATTTGAGACAACCATGCAATTTAATCGAGTTTCACTATGTGAGATAAGTGAGAAATTAAAAATTAACTCTCAAGTCAGCGACGACCGTGCAATTTGATCGAGTTTCACTATGTGAGATAAGTGAGAAATTAAAAATTTACTCTCAAAGTCAGCGCCCCATCTGAATCGTACAAAGGCTCTTAGGATGTTGACAGCCCGAAAGGCTTTTTTTGCAGATGTGGAATATGTGAGCCTTTCACGTTAATCTGCGTTTCAGAATGATGCCTAAATATTTCAAGGTCACCTCACAGTTAATGATTTTATTTTTGTAAGTTAGTGTGATGTTTGACAGTTTAAGCTTTTCCCTCGAGAAGATGGTTTGTGAGCATTTGCCAACAACCAACATTCAACCTTTTGGAATTTTGAAGAAGTGATACTAAAAAATTTTGAAAATGCTCTAACTTTTTGAATTTTGGGAAGAACGAAAAATATAATTAAGATAATTTCCAGAGCTTTCTGAGAGTTGTCAAGAAGTTTTATTAAAGTTACTATATTTCTTTGAAAAATAGTTTTTCAAAATTTTTAAAATGTTATAACTTTTTAATTTTAGACAAATTGAAAAATGTTGGTCAAATTGACAAATGTTATTAAGATAATTTATAGTATTTTTCACAAGCTACCAAGAACCGACATTAAAACTTTTAAAATTTTGAAAAAGTTCCAGCTTTTTGAATTTGCATCGGATATGGCTGATAACGAACTTGACCTTACTATTTGCACACTAAAAAAGTATGCCAAAGCTCAACCCGGTCTCTCAATTCTTTCTAAAGTTATCGAATCTACAGATTACAGGTAGATAGGCAGAATCGCCAAACCAGTTTTTCGGATTCAGGGGGTCTCAAAACGTGGAGATCTGCCAAAAACCGGGGGTGCCAAATTTTACATAAAAGTAATACCTTCTCTGATGAGATTGTAAAAACTAAAATGCACTAGTCATCGATGCTTCACTATATTCCTTATTATTTCCCGAAGTTTCAGTACTCTGCTTGCATTTTTCTCTTAGTAAAATAAGCTTGAGCGCGCCTAGGGCTCGCGATTATATTTGCGACTCACTAACATTTGATTTATTCTTTAGAAATTAAATCAACTTTAATTTTCTCAAAGCGCTCAGGGCTTTTAAAGAGATTATTGAATTTGATTTTGATTTTAAATTCAAAGGGTAATTAATTTAGTTAAGGCTCTTCGCGCTCGATGTTTTTCATACATTTCTAAAATTTTCTTATAAATTATGTAATCACAGTAATTAGTTTTTTTACAAGTATCTTAAAAGAGAAATAAGATTTCCTACTACAAAAGCAAAAACTGTGTGTCATCAAAAAATGTTCCGATGCAAATTTTTATATCCTTCACAGATGAGAAATTTGGTTCATTAACATTTTTTCGTAAATTGCATAGCTTTTCTAGAAAACATAATTTTTTTATTAACATTTTTCACGTTAAAAAAAAACTTTTTGTCTTATCAAAAAATAGTCTGACGCAATTTTGTAGATCTTTTGAAATGAACAATTTGGCTACTTAACACTATTTTTGTATCTCCCATAGTTCGGCCGGAAAATTAACTTTTTGATTTTTAAAAAGCGTTTTTGATGGATTAAACCGGAATCGTCGGTCAAAAATAGCTAATTAACGAACTCTTCCTTTCTTTTTATGCCTTAAAAAAGTGTGCTAAAGTGCAATCTAAGCCGATAATTCTTTGGAAAGCTATCGTGTCCAACAGACGACAGAAGACAGACAGACACCAGCGTAAAAATCATTTTTTTTAATCAGGGGGTTTCAAAACGTGGAGATTTAATAAAAATTGGGAAGGCAGTTTTTATATAAAACCAATACCTTTCCATATGATGAGAATATAAAAATAAATAAAAAATATTTTTTATTGATTTATTTTTGTTTTATACTTTCTAGTGAGAGGAGATGGGGTAGGGGGGAAATCAACTCAAATTTTGTTTTCACCCTACTCACCCTTCCTTAGACAAGTCGGAGGAGGGAAGGTTGATCAACGTCAATATTTGATACAGTATTGTATTGCTATATCGTAATTAACGAGATTCCCTCAGCTCATATCTACTATCTAACGAAAACACTCGGAGAGAGGGTGATTAAATTCCTGAGTATTTTGCAACAAGAATTAAAATCTTTGATTGGGCTGTTTTTTAGAAAACCCGCTTTTTAAGTTATAAAATTAATGTATCAGTTTTCATTAAAATAATGCGTACCAACGTAATAAAAATTAATTAATATAAAAACATATATTTTATAAAAAATAATATAATTTGAGCCATTTTCATGAATATTAGATTAAAACAGAAAAAAGTTAATACTTATAAGATATGTTAAAAAAAATTCAAAAGAATCATTCTAATGCCACTTTATTTTTTTTATGTCACAATATGCATTCAATTGTTGTTATTAGTCAATATGTAGTTTTTGTTGAGAACCTTATATCTGAAGAGTTCATACGTTCCCTAGCGCAACGCGTGAACGGAAAACTGACGGAGTACCGTCACTTTTCCGTAACTTTTCCGTCACCTTTCCGTTATTTGACAAAAAATGAATAAGAACAGCAGGAAAAACATTTAAATTGCTGCAATTATAATTCTGCGTTAAATTTGGAGTTAGAAAACACCATAGTTAATGCAATTTCTCATTTTTTTTATTTTTTACATTTTACAGGATTATACGAATTTCGCTTTTCTCAATTTTTAGCTAAACTAATCACTGGAAAAATCGGAAAAAATTCACAGTTCTTCTTGACATCAAAAGACACCTCCATAAATTTTTTGCAAGTTTTTGCCTGCGAAATTCACAATGAAAAAAATTGCAAAATGTTTTGCATGCAATTTTTTTATTTTAAAAATCCATTAGCAAAGTCGAGTTTTTTACCATGGATGAGTCGCCCAAAGACACATATATCCCAATTTTTTCAGATTTTTAAACAATGTGGACGATACTCAAAAATAACCATTATTGTCAAATTCCGTGGTTTTGATGGTGTTCGTCGCTAAGGTGTCTTTAACAGAGTATACTCTACCTTTTATCCCAACCATTATGAGACAAAATCCAGCAAAAGCCGTTTCTTTTGCTAGAGTGTTGAAGCATCTGTCAAAAGAACGTTCTATGAACCAAAATGCCTTTATTGGAATCAATATTTATAGTGTGAAATTAAATTGATAAACGTATGCTGGATGTCCTAGTTTTCTCTATAATATGTACTACGATGAGGAAGAAACATTCTGAATTGAAGTCCACTTTCCTAAAAAACATTTAATTGTATTTCTGACTATTCAGAATACATCCCACAACACTCCTGAGGCACCCCTATTATTCAAAAGTTTTCAAATAAGACCCAGGGGTGGTTTCAAAAAGTGTTTCCAGATAAATGTCAAAAATGACAATTTTCAAAGAATCAAAGTCCCCAAAAAATTTTTAATTTCATTTCTAACTATTAGGATCACATCCGACAAAATAGGGGTGCCTCTAGAGAGTTGTCGGATGTGATCTCAATTTTCAGAAATGCAGATAAAAGTTTTTTTGGGACTTTGTGGCTTTGAAAATTGTCATTTTTAACATTTATCTGGAAATTCTTTTGGAAACCACCCTTAGGTCTTATTTGAAAACTTATCAATAATTGAGGTGCCCCAGGAGGGTTGTCGGATGTGATCCCAATAGTCTGTAATGCAATTGAAATTTCTTTGGGGACTTTGATAGTTTGAAAAATGTCATTTTTGACATTTATATGGAAACTCTTTTCGAAACCACCTGTAGGTCTTATTTGAAAACTTGTGGATTATAGGGGCGCCTAAGGAGGTTTGTCCGATGTGAGCCCAGTAATCAGAAATGCAGATAAAAATTTTTTGGGGACTTTGATACTTTGAAAATTGTCATTTTTTACATTTATCTGGAAACTCTTTTCGAAACCACCCATAGGTCTTATTGTAAAACTTGTGAATAATAGGGAATTGGACAATAAACGTTATTTTTTATTATCGTCCACATTGTTTAAAAATCTGAAAAAATTAGGATACATGCGTCTTTGGGGGACTCATCCATGTTGAAAAACTCGACTTTGTGAATGCTTTTTTAAATCAGAAAATTGCATGCAAAACATTTTGCAATTTTTTCATTGTGAATTTCGCACAAAAAAATTTGAAAAAATTTACAGAGATGTCTTTTGATGTCACGAAATACTTTGAATTTTTTCAGATTTTTCCAATTATTAGTTTAGCTAAAAATTGTTGAAAACGAAATTCATATAATCAAAGATTACTCATCCAATATGGCGGCTATCGGGCTGAAGATTTGCAAACAAATTATAACTTATAATGATATGAAACTTATTAATAGAAGTTTATATAATATTGATAACGTAATAATAACAACAACATTATTGTTTCGGACAATTTTTTATGCAGATAATTGGGAAAAATATAGAATCAGAACTGACTTTAATAATATAATTTTATTTTATAAATTCTTTAGAACATCTAGACCTACACAATTCACCTATTCATGCAGATTATAATTCTTCGAAAAAGATATTGCTATACATATTTTTGCACCTAGCAAGAATGCGGACCCGAAAATTTTGAAAAAATTGTACTTTGAAAAATGTACATTTGAAACATTGTACTTTAAAAATTGTGCATTTGAAAAAATGTTGTACTTCAGAAAGACCTCGGAAAAATTCATGAAAACATGCGAACGTGTGAAACATGGCAACAGTACGCGTCATTTTTAAAATGAATTAAACTCTTAAGTTATTTTTTAAAAATTAAGTAAAAAAAAACAGTGCGATAATACCAGAATTTTCCATGGTATTCAGTAAAATTATCTATAAAAATTTAGCCCTCAAGATTTTCGTCTTCGAGAACCTAAAAATGAGCCAAAAAACACCACTTTCAATTCCGCGTATTTAAGAATATACATTTAAAAAAAAAGTTTTATCTGTATGAATGCCTAATCGCACTGTTTTCCTCTACTTAATTTTAAATAAGTAACTTTAGCGTTTAATTCGTTTTAAAAATGACGTACTGTCGCCATGCTCCACACGTCCGAATGTTTCATAAATTATTTCTAGCTTAATGAAAAATAAATTATTATACTTAAAATATACTTAATATTCTTAAATATACTTATGTAAATATACTTCAGATATACTTAAAATTTTAATTAAAATATTATCTAGAAGTATAAGACATACTTATGGACCAATTATACAAATTTTCTTCAATATGACGGCAATAGTTTTCAGATGATCATTCATGGAATGACCCATATATTTTACAAAAATATTTCTCAGGCACCCCTATTATCCACGAGATATTAAATTAGCCCTAGGGGCCGTTTCAAAAAGAATTTCCAGATAAATGTAAAAAATGACAATTTTCAAAGTATCCGAGAAGTGCTGTCAATAGTCAGAAATGCAATTTAAAAGTTTTTGGAGACTTCGATACCTTGAAAATTGTCATTTTTGCCATTTAGTTGGGACTTATTTTTGAAACCATCCCTAAGTTAAAAACTTTTTAGGGAGCTGGGCACTTTGAAAATTGTAATTTTTCACATTTATCTGGAAATTCTTTTTAAAACCACCCCTAGATCTAATTTGAAATCTTGCGGATGATAGGGGTGGCTCAGGAAGGTTTTCGGAAGTGGTGTCAATAGTCAGAAATACCATTTAAAATTTTTTGGGGACCTGGATACTTTGAAAATTGTCATTTCTGACGTTTATCTGAAAATTCTTTTTGAAACCACCCTAAGGTCTAATTTGAAATATTGTGGATAATAGGAGTGCCTCAGGAAGGTTTTTGGAAGTAATTTTAATAGTCATAAATGCAGTTGAAAATTTTTTGGGGACCTGGAGACTTTGAAAATTGTCATTTTTTATATTTATCTGGAAATTCTTTTTGAAACCATCTCTAGGTCTAACATGAAATTTTGTGGATAATAATAAGCGTACCTCAGGAAGGCTTTAGGAAGTGATGTTAATAGTTATAAATGCAATTTAACATTTTTTGGCGACCTGGACTTTAAAAATTGTCATTTTTTACATTTATCTGAAAATTCTGTTTGAAACCACCCTAGGGTCTAATTTGAAATATTGTGGATAATTGGAGTGCCTCAGGAAGGCTTTTGGAAGTGATGTCAATAGTCAAAAATGTAATTTAAAATTTTTTAGGGACCGGGACACTTGGTAAATTGCCATTTTTTATCTTTGTCTCGAAATTCTTTTTAAAACCACCCCTAGGTCTAACTTGAAATCTTATGGATAATAGGGGTGGCTTAGGAAGGTTTACGGCAGTGGTGTGAATAGTCAGAAATGCAATTTAAAAGTTTTTGGGGACCGGGATACTTTAAAAATTGTCATTTTTGACCTAAGAAATTCTTTTTGAAACCACCTCTAGGTCTAATTTAAAAACTTGTGGATACAAAGGGTGCCTCAGAAATGTTTTTATATTAATGTTTCATATTACATTTAATATTTAATTTAGAATTGAATCATAATATTCAATATAATATCATTAAATTCTAGATATTTTTTGTAACTTTATGAATAATTTTTTTGTGCAAGAGTAATAAGATTAACTTTATTAATTCGGTTATTAACAAATTTTTCTCATGAGTAACCGCAATCGGTAAAGTTGCACCCTGTAAAACGTAAAAAATAAAAAAATTAGAAATCAGAGACCTCAAATACTTTCCAAACAACTTTTTACATTCTCCATACAACTTTGCTTTATTTTAGCACCTTTTATTACAATTATCTTATTATTTAATTTGACACATTTGCATTTTCTAATCTTTACTTCTATTTTTAAACTTTGGGCGCAGAATGTTATTCAGAGGTGCACGTGAAGTCGCCTTGATTGATAGAAATTGTGTTTTTTTACATTTTTATCGCTGAAAATAAAATTATTGCATTAACTCTGGTGTCCTCTAACCTCTTTAACGCAGAATCCTAATTGCAGCAATTTAAATGTATTTTCTGCTGCCCTTATTCATTTTTTCCAAATAACGAACAGGTTACGGAAAAGTGACGGTACTCCGTCACTTTTCCGGTCACGCGTTGCGCTAGGATTGTTGCAAAATGTTGAAAGATCACGCAAGGTCAGACGATGAAAATCGTTTTAAAGTCTGTTTATTGTGTTTTTAGAAAACGAAAGAAATTTTTTTTATTAAGAAACAGTTAAAAGCTGCAATCGGAAAGTAGATTACTAATTATGTTGACGAGAACAACATACCTGGAGCCTTATACAATAGAGCGGAGGGAATATGTTCAAGTTTATCGTATCTTTTGAGCCAAGTGAAAAAAGGTTGTGGTTTGCCATCAGAAAGAAGGGGCGGAAAAAGTTTTTAAAAAAATTTCTTCTGTTTGAACCTTTGACTTGCAAATTCAAAATTTTGTACATTTTTTACATTTTTCCTATGGAAGGGGTATTTATGGCGAATTTTTTGTACATGTAGTTTTTGGTCATGAATAACACAGGACCACAAAAATTAAATCAAAAAGTCCTCCGACCAAACCAAGTGGACTATACGTATTCGGGTGCGCTAATCACGAATCCGTGGCCCCTATGATCTCTTCACGTCAGGATCAAGGTCATTTGAAGGTCAACTTAGTTAATTTAAGAGACATCATATGTTTTTATCCACGGGTCCGCGTGACCTCTAGAGGTCACATGAAGGTCAAAAACATTCCCCAGAACTTCTGAACCAAGTAGCTGGTCATGGTTTGCTCATATCGAGGTAGTGATCCTTACAAAATACGTTTTCGGGTGTGCTGATTACAAATTCGTAGCCCTTATAACCCCTAAACGTCATGATCAAGGTCATTTGAAGGTCAACTTTGTTGATTTGAGAGGTATCATCTTTTTGAGCTCAGATTCTGAAAGAACGGGAAATTTCACGTTCGGATGTATATCTACCCACGGGTCTCAGTGATCTCTAGAGGTCACATGAAGGCCAAAAACGTTCTTTAGAACTTCTGAACTTAGTGCCATGTCGTGGTTTGCTCATATCGAGGTAATGATCCTTACAAAATACGTTATCGGGTTGCTGATCACGAACCCGTAGCCCCTATG